>WNGS01066681.1:6935892-6964513 GCA_020271785.1 Procambarus virginalis | reverse complement strand
ATCACTACCTTCAAAATATTAGCAGGAATTTACAAAATTTGCAAGAATTCTTGAAACCTGTAACTTTAAGAACAAGAAATACTCGATTCAAGCTAAGGAAACAAAGCTGCAAAAAGAAAATTAGAAAGTTCATTTTGCAGAATGGTAGATGGTTGGAACAAGTTAAGAGCGAAGGAGGTGGATGCCAAAATCATCACTAGTTTCAGAGAGTCGCATGACAGAGTACTGGAAAGATGGGACACTACAAGCATAGCTCTCGTCCTGTAACTACACTTGGGTAATTATCCATACCCTCCCACGCAACCACTATAGTGTACTGTACCAACTTAAATTTTAATGAATGTGTTAATACTTGTTATTTTTGTACATTCTGTCTGTATTACAATAATTTTCTTAAATATACAGTAAACTAGCATCAGAAGCACACTTTTGGTGACCAAGGTAAGCTGATGCCAGATTGTAACGTACAGTAAATGAATGTTACGAGAGGTTAAGTGATATTCTGCTAAATTTCTGTTGATGCCCATAGTCATATTTATATTGTGAACATACTACTCATGATACTCCTTTACCAAGTGATATTGTACTATTTAGCTATTTGACCAGATATCAATACAGTACCACAATGGCCTGATATTGTACCTGCAAACAACATAATTCTGACCACACTATGGTATTTGATTATCATCCCTGTAGGTATTACATCTAAAGATTAGATAATAGTGTTAATTTATAAATAAACTTCTCAGCTATCAAGTCATACCATAGGTTTTTCCAGTGACATAAACAGCATTTATATTTTTTAATTCCACTTTGAACAAAATTTTTGAAAAGGACCTGTTTTGTTTTAAGTCAACACTGTGGGTGCCACAGCTTTATAGACACGGATGGTGTCTGTACTAATGGTCTAGTATAGGCAACCATTATCCTATAATTCTCCTTGGTTTTATTTTATTTAAGTTAAATTATTTAAAAACTGTGTTAAAGTTAGGTTAACGATTGATAGTTTTTTTATTTATTACAGACTGTTTGAGCCATTATTCGACATCATAGAGATTCAGATAACACCCATAGGAAAATGGAGAACAATTCAGTGTTGGAACCTCTCCATAGCGAGAAGGAATTGCAACAACAGTGGCTGGAAAAACTTTTCTTAAAAAAACTTGGCTCTCCTGTGACTGTTCTTTCATGGCATTGTGTTACCCCTAGTGATCGTGAAGGGTTTTTAAGTGATATTGCCTTTGTGAAAGTTAGGTATACAAGCCAAGATATAAAAGAAACTGAAAGCCAACTAGTTTTTAAATTTCTTCCTCAAGATGATGTAAAAAAGCAGTTTGTATTGGATGGAGGTCTTGCAGAACGTGAGGCAGAGTTTTATAAGATTACCACGAATCCAGTATGTCGGGAAATTTGCCACAAAAGTGGAATAGTCTTGCCAGTTCCTGAATGCTACTTTGCTGGTTATACTGAGGACTGTATAACTGTTGTGATGCAAGATCTGAACACTGAAAATTACAAAACTTTGATTGTAAAAGAGGGCAGCACAGTAGCTCAAACTAAAACAGCTTTAAGGGCTATTGCTGTTGTACATGCCATTGGGTACTTGTATTTGGCACAATACAAAGGTGCAGGAAACCTAGGCACAATTGCTCAACCAGTGAGTTCAGATATTCTTGACCAGATATTCATTCCGAACTTACAAACTCTTGCAAAAATGTATGAAGGTACTCCAACTGCTGATACCCTGAAAATGCTAATACCCTTATCTACATCACTTTATAGTTACCCACTTAAATATCCACTTTTCAACACATTTCTACATGGGGATTATTGGGCAGGACAGCTTCTGTTTTCTGATGATGAGACTAAAGCCATAATTATAGATTGGCAATTTTTTTACATTGGTAACCCAGTATGTGATATCATGGCTATGTTTTTTATGAGCAGTGATATAAATGTTTTAGAAAATCATTTAGAAGAGGTGATAAATGACTACTGGTCTGCATTCACCAAAGTTCTCAAGGCTAATGGAACAGAAATTAATATTACCTTTGACCAACTAATGACTAATGTAGAAGATCTTTGGGTGTCTGGTTTTATTATCCTTGTAGCAAGCATTCATGATTTCATTCCTGCTGGGAACTTAACTGATGAACGATTGAGAGCAGCAATTAAGTTTTTGGAAAATAGAGGAATGTTTACAAAACTCATAGATGAGTTAAGCTGCCATAAATTATGATCTGTTTTGTAATTTCTCATGACCAGGTTATATCGTATAGCATATTGCAAAAGTCTAGTATTTACAATAATTCTGAATGGAAATGTGGTACCTGTACAATATTTTAGTATTGAATTGCTATGCACCAGAGCTTATAATGATATTACCATCAGTTACTTCAGACAGAATGCATGAAAAAACATTAAATCACTATACAATTATAGTGTAGAATGATATCAGGACTATTTTTCTGACCCTATTAGCACATCTTCATGCATTTAGATTTGTTTTCAGCAATTGGGCACCATACTGTATTTCAATTTGCCAAGAGTTTGTCTGTTAGCTAATTCTTCAAGGCACACCATGGGTTCTGGTCCATTACAATCTGTTTAAGCAATGTCGCACTAAACTACGATAACTATATCTAACAAGGTCTCTGCCTTTATTTTGCCAGATAAAAGAAGCTTTCCTTTACTGTTGTTCTTACATTTTACTGCACTGCCTGCAATATAAAGTCTCACTGGGTAGGAGGTTAATTAAAGTACTGTACAATGCTTGAAACCATTGCCCAATTCTTGAAACTTGCCATATATTACAATATTTTTCTGTATAATACTGTATTGTATTATATTATTGATGATACAATGGTAATATGGTCCTGGGTACAGCGGTCTAGTAATGAGGGGTTGCATCCTCAGCTTACAACAGAGTTTTCCAGGTTTGCTCCCCATGCTGAACAGATGGTTGGGCACGTTTTATTTCATTTGACGCTTCTGTTTATCTAACAGTAAATAGATACCCTGGAGTTAGGCAAGTAAATAAGTCTAATGAACTTCCTGTCCCTGTCTATGGGAAACCATAAAGTGAACTATATAAAGAAACTAAGAATTTTGCAGTAAATTGTGACAAATGATGACACTCTTGGTGGACTACCATCCTTGGTAGAATAAAAAAGTAGTCCCTATTTGTCTGTCAGAGTTAGGCATCATTGTACTGCACTATTATGCACTATCCACATAATTTTTATTGTTTAGGTTTATATTCCTTAAAATGTGGTGTAGTCTTTCAAACAGGACTTGATAATGCACATTTTAAACCTGCCCAAAAATTTCCCCTGCCTGTGAATCAAACTCAAAACCAAGCAGTACTCGCCTAAACGTGCTTGTGGGGGGGGGGGTTGAGCTTTCGCCCCACCTCTAGACTGTCAATCAACTGGTGTACAAATTCCTGAATCTACTGGGCTCATTTGAAACTGTGTATAGAGTCTGCCTCCACCACTTCACTGCCTAATGCATTCCTCCTGTTAACTATTCTGATGCTGAAAAAAATATTTCTAACGTCTCTCTGGCTCATTTAGGTACAGTGGCACCTCGATTAACGAGTTTAATTCGTTCCGGCACCGAGCTCGTCATGTGGAAAACTCGTCTTGCAAAACAACAACAAAACTGTCGTAAAAGGTGTCCGAGAACCAGCATAAATGCTCGTTAATCGAGGAAAAGCTCGTTAGTAGAGACAAATGTTCTGTGAGTGACTTGCTCGTTACTCAAAATGCTCGTAGATAGAGCCGCTCGTTAATCGAGGTGCCACTGCACTAAGTTTCCACTTGTGTCCCCTTGTTTGCATCCCACCCGTGCTAAACAATTTATCTTTATCTGCCCTGTCAATTTCATTGAGAATTTTATAGGTAGTGATTATGTCTCTCCTAACTCTTCTGTCTTCCAGTGTCGTGAGGTTTAGTTCCAGCAATCATTCCTCATAGGTATCGTAGCTCATATCGTATCGTATCGTATCGTAGCTCATACCTCTCAGCTTGGGGACTAGCCTGGTGGCATACCTCTAAACTTTTTCTAGCTTTGTTTTGTATTTTACTAGAAGCAATTGAAAGACAACTGCATTTTTAAATCTTAAATATTTAGAGTACAGTACATATTAACAGTTGCTTTGTAATTATGCAGTGTGTCATATTGAGTCATAAATTTTACTTTACTATAAATTGTTGGTGTATATAATTTCTGTTGTCGAAAACAGAAAGCCTGTTCTTGCATCAAAGTCCTGCTAGGTTGAACTACTGACCTTCTGCTTTAAGCAACTCACAACAGTTGTCTAACTCTTGGGTACCTATTTACTGCAAGGTGAACAGCGCATCAGGTGAAAGGATAGCATCCAACCATTTATGTCCTTGATGGTGAGTTAAGAACGTAGCCAACTGTACAAATCTTGCATCGTATGTGTGGGTGAAGCTTTTCAAGCCTTTTTTTGGCAGTTCACACTTCCTAATACCTTGCAGGACTTGTATGGATATTGCCTTGTGTACCTTCGCATATGTTTGTGGTGATATATGGTGTTTTAAATGTATATTGAATATTGTTTATAATGCTATCATGCAGCAGCAAAATAAAATAAAAAATGGATTTTTTAGTCTTATTTTTTTTAATCTAACAATAGCGTGATCAATTTGGCCCAGTTTTGCATGTAAAAAATGCATACAACAATTAAGAACTGTACAAACAAAACTGCTATAAAATTTCAAAGATTTACTGCGGTACCTTACTGCTATACAAGCAAGGTTAGTTTTAATTTCATCATGGTAATAACAAATTTCAGTGCAATCCTTTGTAAATATTTACATTTAAAACAAAATAACATACAACAATTACTATATAAACGAATGATTGTAAATAAACCAATTTAGTGTTGTAACAAGGGTGTGGGGATAGCGAATGCTGACAGTACAGTACTGTAATTTTTTTTTGTGAGCCCCAGTGGCTCCCTGAAGCTGTCTCACTGAGATTGCTCCATGCAAATGGGTCAAATCCTACCCCTACTAGGGACCAGTCAAAACTTGACCCCCTACCCCCCCACCCCCCACCCTCACAGACACCAGCACTTCAGATTTTGGATGTTACTGCAGTGTACAAATACAGTAAGTCCATATGTATATGTATACAGAGATGCCCCTGTTCACCTAGCAGTAAATAGGTACCTGGAAGTTAATCAACTGTTGTTGGAGGCATCTTGGGAAAGATCAGTATTTAGCCTAAGATGACCCCAATAAGTATTAAAGGCTTCCTGTACCCAACAATGGAAAACTATAAGACAATATTTACAAAAGTCATGAAGAGACAATAAAATGCAAGGCTGTGATATAGTATCTGGATAGAGGTATTCAGCACATTCAAATATGAAAAGATAGAATAAAATTGTTGCAATAACAAATGCATGCTTAAAGTTTGTATATACAATACTATACATGTAATCTCAAAACACTGAATATTACAAGACTATAGATTGATATGAGAATGTTGCAGTCTGTTTCCTCTTTCAGAGTGTTTTGAATGTAACTTAGTGGATCATCATCAAGAGACGATGGCAACAAATTTGGAATTACAGCCCCTACAGAGTTATAAGGAGATAGACCAACAATGGTTAAAATTAATGCTCTCAAAAAAATTTGGTTGCAGTATTTATGTTCACTCCTGGTCTTCAACTTTGCCAGAAAAACGAGAGGGTTTCTTAAGTGAAATTGCATTTGTAAATGTAAAGTACACAGCTAAAGGCAGCAACGAGTGTGAAACACAGTTGGTGTTCAAGTTTCTGCCACAGGATGCAGACCTGATGAGATATTTAGCAAATGGAGGCTTAGCAAGGCGTGAAGTTGAATTTTACCAGTTTGCCATCAGTCCAAGTTTTCAAGAAATGTTACAGAAATGTGGACTAGTTCTTCCTATACCTGAAGTCTATTATACTGGTTACAAGGAGGATGCTGTAACTATTGTTTTGCGTGATCTTAGTGTAGACAAATATAAAAGTGTAATTGTGAAAGATGGCAGCACTCTGGCCCAGACCAAGACAGCCCTTCAAGCTGTTGCAGTCCTTCATGCTGCTGGAGTTCTCTACTTGCAGCAAAATGGCAAAGATAATGCCCTGTCATACTTAGCAACTGAATTTAAGACCAACTTCTGTGATCAGTTATTCATTTCTAATCTGAAAGTTCTTGCAAGAATGTTTAAAGAATCTTCATTAGCTGACACCTTTTCCTCCCTTATTCCCTTGGTTAAACATATCCACTCAACTCCTCAGAGATATCCCTTATTGTATACTATTGTTCATGGGGACTTGTGGGCTGGCCAACTTCTTTTCTCTGATGATGAAAGTACAGTGAGCATAATTGATTGGCAGTTTTGTCACATTGGCACTCCTGTTAGCGACATCATGTCCATGCTTTTTATGAGTAGTGATCCCAAAATTTTGAAGGAGAATCTGGGAGAAGTCCTGGAGAGCTACTGGTGCACTTTTTACAAAGTTGTCACAGCAGGAGGAGCAAATGTTGAGGTGAGTTTGGAGGAACTTTCAGCCAATGTGGAAGAGATGTGGATGTATGGCTTTATGTTCCTGGCAGTCAGCATTATGGATTTCCTGAATGGGGACAGCATCTCTGACTACAGGGTTGATGGAGCTTTACGCTTCTTGGAAAAAAAGGGAGTTTTTAAAAAGTTCTTGGAAGAGTTTGAACATTGATTTTTAACAGGCAGATTATACAAATTCAAAACAACTTACGGCGTTTCTATGTAAAGCATTTTAATATGTTAGAAACTTATGTTATTCAGATAAAGAATATATAAAATGTGATATTAAAGGCAATGGCCATATTTCTTTCACTTTTTGTTATTCATGTTGTTTGCTAATTAATTTTAATTTTTAAGTCTAACACGTGTTTGTCCAGAATGGTGCCCATATCTCAAGAATATTCTTGAGATATGGGCACCGTACCTTAGTTTAGTTTAATTCATTTATTATGCACCCCATACCCATCTTGTGAGTGTGCCTCCGTAACCCTTGTGGAAAGGGTTACAGAGGCACATAATGGGCTCAGGGACATGAACCCCACAATTCATTTAGTTAAGCAAGTTACAATCTTGATGAGCTAGTTACAAAATTCAATATACGTCGTCACATTATCAATTGTGATGGTCAACATTTTTCAGTCACGTTATTGGACTCCTCGTCTGCATTATCAATAGGTTCGAGATCGACCAAAAGTACAGTTTCTAAATTAAACAACTGACATGTGTGGAAAGCTAGTGTCATAATTTATATGTTTGTCCTGCACACCACCCCCCATCCAGCGGGCAGCGGTGGATAGGTTACAATCACTTAGTTACTACCTACAGTTAGCAAACTGGGGATATTTGGCTAAAATTTCTGGTAGCAGATCATTTTGACTGAAATATTTACGCATCTTTGGAACATTTGTTATAGGCCAGTATATTTTCCAATTTTGGTCTCAATAAAGTTGTAAACAATTTGTTTGGTATTTCACCATCCTATACAGTAATTATAATTAAGAAGCAATTTTGAAGTGTTACATAGTTTAAAGTATACACGCTGTGTTTCATTTATATACTCATGTAGTTATTGAGTGCAATTTACTGTATTTTTTATTAACAATAGACTACAGTACAATACTGACACTTATACTTTTGTCTTTAATATGTTTTAGAAGTACTGTATAATAATAGTAATAATAATGAAAATATTTTATTATATTTTGAGAGGATTATCTTATTTGTCTTCTCCGTAGTATCAAGATCCTTTTTTTGCTCAGATATATGATTTCATGCATGGAATGAGTTTGCATCATTTCATTGCCACTACAGTAACCTCGTCTTTCTTCCTACTGGGCAAAATATGCACGAGTAACTTGAATTCAACATTCAATTAACGCTAGTCGTGCATATCTGGCCCACTGCTATAGAGTTAGTCAGATTTTAACATTGTTAATGGAAAATGTCCATGTATTTAATCTCTGGCGACATTTTTTTTATTAACAAGCTTAAGTATACAAAGCAATGTGCTGCTACCCTATTCTATATGAAAGATTACAGTGTAGATCAAAAATTAGCTATAAGTTCATCTATTAACCCCATATAAAAAAATCCTAGCAAAATATTCCCTCATGACCGCTGTAATATTAACCAGTTAATATGGTATGCTACAATATCCACGAAGGCCTGACGAAAATATATAAATGTTAGTTTTAACATTGAAACTGCATATATGCCCATTTGATAGTATAAAAACTTATGCCAAATAAATCTTGAAATAACGTCTCTTTATAAGTATATTATGAAATCTGATTCTCTGTTTTAGAACAGATCATAACATTACTGTTTTCACATTTAAACATGAAAAATAATTGTATATAAGAAAGGTCAACCACATAACACCGGAATATTACAGGGGCCTCGCTGCTGAGTGGACAGCACAATGGGGTCGTAGTCCAAAGGGCCCGGGTTCGATCCGCGGCGAAGGCGGAAACAAATGGGCAGTTTCTTCCACCCTGGTGCTTCTCCATCAGGATGAAAGAAACTCTGTGTATTCACCTAGTTGTGCTTGCGGGGGTTGAGCTCTGCTCTTTCGGCCCGCCTCTCAACTGTCAATCAATCAACTGTTACTAACTTTTTCCCACACCCCACATACACATCCCCAGGAAGCAACCCGTAGCAGCTGTCTAACTCCCAGATACCTATTTACTGCTAGGTAACAGGGGCATCAGAGTGAAAGAAACTCTGCCCATTTGTCTCTGCCAGTCCCAGGAATTGAACCCAGGCCACAGGATTACGAGTCCCGGGCGCTGTTCACTAAGCTACCAGACCTAGTTGAACTCATCTAGTTGTGCTTACGGGGGTTGAGCTCTGACTCTTTGGTCCCATCTCCCAACTGTCAATCAACTGATGTACAGATTCCTGAGCCTATTGGGCTCTGTCATATCTACATTTGAAACTGTGTATGGAGTCAGCCTCCACCACATCACTTCCTAGTGCATTCCATTTGTCAACCACTCTGACACTAAGTTAGTTTTAGTTTAGTTCATTTATTATGCACCCCATACCCATCCCGTGGGCGGTAGTGGAAAGGGTTACAGAGGCACATAATGGGCTCAGGGACTGAGCCCCACAAAAGTTCTTTCTAATATCTCTGTGGCTCATTTGGGCACTCAGTTTCCACCTGTGTCCCCTAGTGCGTGTGCCCCTTGTGTTAAATAGCCTGTCTTATATCTACCCTATCGATTCCCTTGAGAATCTTGAATGTGGTTTGTTGTTGTTGTTGTTAAAGATTCGCTACCTGGAACAAGAAGTTCCAAGTAGCACGGGCTATGGTGAGCCCGTAGTGGATGATGTTTTGAATGTGGTGATCATGTCCCCCCTAACTCTTCTTTCTTCCAGCGAAGTGAGGTTTAATTCCCGTAATCTCTCCTCGTAGCTCATACCTCCCTCTCAGCTGTATGTGTATGTTAGAGAGAAATATATGTAGTAGTAATAATAGAGGAAAAATAAACTGGTAAGAAAAGCGGGGTCAAAGAGCTAATAGCTCGATTCTGCAGACACGGCAGTAAATACCATGCAAAGTGGCCTCCGGGCGGCAACAATCAATGCAAGGACAGAAATATATGGTTTTCATTTTGTTATAACTTCAAATAATAAAAATAAATGTATGAATGATGGTATAGCAAAGAATTAGAGTAAATACCTCGTATAATAAATCATTATTAGTTTTTTATTCACATTTCACCGGCAACTTGTCCCACAGTTGCCGGTTAATAAGGTCGAGAGACGTCTGGGGCTCTGGGCGGTTAGTCTGCGGTAGACGCTCGTGCTGTTCGGGTGTCCTGTAGAGGTGGCTGTCGTTGTGATTATTCTAACGTTGCTAGCAAAAGATTTGGTTATGTAACATTTAATGACTCCATTATTGAAACCGCTACGAGTGAGAAACTATTGAAAATGTATATACACCGAGAGGTGTACTCTGCTTTTCTATTTAAAGTTTAATTACTTCTAAACGAACAAGACTAATATATTAGTTGCTAGTTAATGAGAAAGTTGTCGTGGTAGCCTAAATAACCTCATAGACATATACAGGTCTTGAGCCTTAATCCAAACCAAACAATTCACAGATTTTCAGGTTTGCATGCAATCTAAGTTTGTGCAGTTGCTTGTTTTAATGGCATATTAGGCCTACCAACAATTATGACGAAGTTTGTCCTTTTTACAGTCCTCGACAATAGCCATTGGCCCTGTCCAATATAGGCCTTTGCAAGTGATGTACTAAAAGCCTACCCCCCCTGAGCTTGAGTTTTCTAACGCTAGATAACGATATTATTTGCACATATTGCATATGTGGTAGATATACCGCATGTGCTTCGTTAATTCCCTCTAGTAGTACACATCTTCAAAAAATGTCTAAAGCTACAATAGATGGAATGTACAGAATATGGATTGTTGTACCAAAAAGTAGTTGGTTTTGTGTTATTGGAATTCTAAAGGTTATAGCAAAATTAAACACTAACCTTACCTGTTCGAGACCAAAATAAGGAATCCTAGGCCCAACATGCAATCTTAGGCCTAATTTATGACCTGTGTAATAAGATAAGAAAAGTCAGATTTGGTTGGTTGCCTTGAGGCCTCAAAAAAAAAATTAAAATAAAATGCAAAACGGGCCTTTTTTTCAATGTAAATCCATATTTTTAATTGCCGTCCGCAGAGTAGCAATAGGTACTATTTGTTGATGACGGCGTGATAACTGGCTGCATACAGAACATAATTTTATTAAATGCGAGGTAACAAAATAGTTTTAATTAAATGTACAAAAATACATAGTTGCTATATATTTATTTATATATATATAAATGAAACAGGAATTTCCTTAAGTACTTTCGTATTTAATAACTTATTATTCGACTTATTATTTCGACTTAAGTCGAAATTTTATCAAGAAGTTTGATGCTCCTTTGTTATTTCTGATTATTTTTTTTTCCAATTATTAGGAAAGTTATATAGTCTAGGTTAATTTATCTGCATAAAATGCATCAGATTCTGGGAATATCAAGAAATAAATTTGGGATGTTCATACATCCCTTAGAAAGTTTAAATTCAGGGCAAGTATTGGAGTAAATGGCTTTGTAGATATAAAAGAGCACAATAGATTGTCTGTTCAACATATTTTGACATGCAAACACACGTGTTGTGTAAAGACGAAATTTGTTACGGTTTTGGTAACTGATTATGGGTGGTGATGGGTTTGAGATAGTCTACTTTGCCGCGGTTAAACTCCAAGGTGGGATACCCTTAGTATTAGTAATATATCGGGAGAAGAGCGGAGTGTAGGGCAATATTTTATTTTGTACAGTAACTTATAGCTATTGTTTTGGATATATTTTGGTTGCGATGTTAGTTAAATCCGTTTTTGTAATGTATAATCTTAAAAGCATCGGCTTTCCTGTTTTTACTAAACATTTGTATTGCTTATATTATTTTTTTTTACTTCCCGTGTCAGAGAAGTATCAAATTTACATTCATTTTCAGCACTGGATAGTGTTGTCCATTTTCGTGCTGGCCATTCCTTCAGAGGAAGTGGAGGAGTGAGCGTAATTTAGAAAATGAAGCATTTTTTCTTCGTTAGTAGCATTATCCGGCGAGACAACCTCGCAGTGAAATAGTTCTCGATTATCTAATTTTAGTATAATGCGAGAGTTGGAGTATTGTTTAAAAAAAATTATATATCCAAAGGCTATTCATAATAGGATAAATATGTTCCAGGTTTCTACTGATATTTGTATAACAACTGTAATTAACGTGTAGTGTAGGACAAGACTATACCCCCAAATTTGATTATTCCGTAAAACCATCTCGAATGTACGCAAGTGACTACCTGCTCCTGCCCACTTCACCTAACGTCAGGCAACCCGTTCTACCCTACGCCCTCTTCGCACCCGTCTACGAGCTCCACCCTGGATAACGTACATTTTCTACAAAATTTCTCCCGGGGACTGGCTGGCAAAGTAACCTAGGAGCAGTAGGAAGCGGCGGTGAGGGAGCGATGGGCAGGCACTCCCAGAGACAGGTGCTTCTGGGGGCGTTCGCCGTCTACTCCATCATCGCCCTCAGCACCAACGTCTTCAACCACATGGAGCCTAAACATAGCATATTCAGGCTCGAGAAACTGGTGAGTGTGATTTTGTCCTGCTTATTTGTAACCAGAGAGTAGCAATGCCCTGAACACAACACAGTAACTTGTATATTGAAAACTGGAAAAAGATTGACATTAATTATTACTGTAGGTATTTTATTGAGCTTTAGGGGGAGAGGAAAGGGAGCTAGGGGGGCTAGGGGAGTGGGAGCTATGGGGGGGGGGAGCGGGGAAGAGGAGAGGGGCCCTCTATAATGCTCATTAAACCAATCAAAACAAAAGAATAACACCCAATGGCTTACTAAAGGCCTACTTGAATCGCTACAAAAAATCATGAACACGAGAAGAAATCCATGATAGGGGTCAGTGTACTGTATTGTGACAACTAATAATAACAAACAGCTTTCCAGGGACCCTGTAAAATCGCCATAGGTCAAACAATTGTGTTAGCGAAAAGACCTACCAATTATGTATAACGATTAACTGTAAATACATAGTTATTGAAATGTAACAATCTCTGCTACTAGCTGACAGTATAATTATAAGGTGTGCAGGATAGATGTTCTTGTTAGTGTACTAATCTCCATTGAGGTCTGATAGACATTTTGTGCCGTCTGTAATCCTTTTTTTGCGCTACCTCTCACAGGATTGGTATGGTTACCTTACCTTGAGGTGCTTCCGGGGCTTAGCGTCCCCGCGGCCCGGTCGTCGAACAGGCCTCCTGGTTGCTGGACTGATCAACCAGGCTGTTTGACGCGGCTGCTCGCAGCCTGACGTATGAGTCACAGCCTGGTTGATCAGGTATCCTTTGGAGGTGCTTATCCAGTTCTCTCTTGAACACTGTGAGGGGTTTGCCAGTTATGTCCCTTATGTGTAGTGGAAGCGTGTTGAACAGTCTCGGGCCTCTGATGTTGATAGAGTTCTCTCTCAGAGTACCTGTTGCACCTCTGCTCTTCAACGGGGGTATTCTGCACATCCTGTCATGTCTTCTGGTCTCATGTGATGTTATTTCTGTGTGCAGCTTTGGGACCAGCCCCTCTAATATTTTCCACGTGTAAATTATTATGTATCTCTCTCGCCTGTGCTCAAGGGAGTACAGATTTAGGCTCTTTAGTCGGTCCCAATAGTTTAGATGTTTTACTGAGTGGATTCTAACAGTAAAGGAGCTCTCCAGGTCAGCAATTTCTCCAACTTTGAAAGGGGCTGTCATTGTGCAGCAGTACTCCACTCTAGAGAGCACAAGCGTTTTGAAAAGTATCATCATCGGTATAGCATCTCTAGTGTGAAAAGTTCTTGTTATCCAACCTGTCATTTTTCGTGCAGTTGTGACGGCTACTTTATTGTGTTCTTAAAGGTAAGGTCTTCCGACATGAGTACACCCAGATCCTTTACATTGCCTTTTCGTTCTATGTTATGATTTGCCTGAGTTTTGTACGTGGTTTCCGTTTTTATATTTTCATTTTTTCCATAGCGCATTTCCATAGTGTTCTATTTTCATTTGTTGGTCTTTAAACTGCTGAGGGTTTGCCTCCGGTGACTTATATACAAGGACAATAACTACATTTAGAATCTCTATTTTGATTATCAGCACTTCCACCATATCATTTGAGGTGTTTAGCAGCTCAGTACAGATGAGTGTGTCTTTGATGTAGGTTCTGACCCCACCCTGAAGCTGGTGTTTCCTATCACATCTGAAAAGATTGTACTCTGAGATCCATATTTCACCATCATGGTAGTCCTTTGTGTGGGTTTCTGTTAGGGCTGCAAACACTGCATTTGCCTCATGGAGGAGACCATCTATAAAGTGAACTTTGTTGGATTTGCGTGTTTTTATACCCTGGATGTTGGCAAATATAAATGTTATCGTGTTAGTGGAAGTGCTGGATGCCTTACTTGGTGTTAATATCTGAGGCTCTGGTAAGGAGGCCACTGTGTTTGCGTCCTCTCTAGCATTTGACCGAGTTGGTGATAGAGTCTGGTAATTTTTAGCCATTCTTCTCCTCCTCCTCTTGCTAAAAAAATTATCCTGGTCGATGGAGTAGTGGCTGTTTTCATAGTGGCGTTCTGTCGGTTTTATTCGCCTGGTACCTCTTACATGAAAAGCTGGACATTCAGCATTGAAGCACTCTTTCCTGTCAAAAGAGTTCTTGCAAATTTCTGGGTGAAAGAATTCACAGCTTTTGCTACATTTGCCTGTATTGAAGAGGTTTCTGCACGTTCTAGGGTGATCGTACTTACATGTTCCATTTGTTCTTCCCGATATCCCATGTTTACAGGTTACCCATTTGTAATACCAACAGATTTTGGGGCCTTGTTTTGTTTGTGTCCCTTTGCCAGGGACCGCACTCTGCTGCGGCGTCCCCGACACCGCGCTCTGCTCCGGTGCCCGCGACACCGCGCTTTGCTCCGGCGCCATTGACTCCGCGCTCTGCTCAGGCGTCTCCGACTCCGCGCTCTGCCCAGGCGCCCCGACTCCGCGCTCTGCTCAGGCGCCCCCGACTCCCCGCTCTGCTCAGGGGACCCCGACTCCCAGCTCTGCTCAGGGGGCCCCGACTCCCAGCTCTGCTCAGGGGGCCCCGACTCCGCGCTCTGCTACGGCGCCGCTGCCACCGAGTTCTGTGCCGTATCTGGTTGTACTTTGGTGTAATTTACAGTTTGTTTGAAGACATTAGAAATTACTATGCAGGCATTTATTAATGATTCTCTGTTTTCGGCGGGAGTTTTATCCAGGATTTCCATCATCTTCAAAAAAGTTACATCATCCTTTTTGCAGAGCCAGTGCACAGAGTCGTCACTGGGACCACTTCTCCTTGAATTATTAGTCATGTTGGAACATTTTTTGTGTATGGCTGCTGAACAGAGTTGGCATTGAAAGCTCTGTTGGTAATCTACCTTCATGTTGCATTCTATGCACGTTTTTATCAAAGACATTTTTGTTGAACACTTCTGTTCAGTGGTGATGGTCTTACAAGGTGGGGTGTTGACCGTGGGTGTTGACCGTGGGTGTTTACAAACTTGAGACAGGCCTGGAGGAGGCAGTAAATGGACGGGCAGTGTTGCTACCACGTGTCACACTCTTAATTTGTTTTGTTCACTTGTTAGATTACATTACTTGCATTTTCTCACTAGTTATCTTACAGTAGAGGCGTCTAGTTTCTGTGTCTGGGCACTAGTTACCTGGGTACGTTACACTATTTGAAAGAATACACACACATTGGGTACTGGGGTGGGCCTACCTCCAAATGGCCCTTGTTTACATACACACGACGGACTTATTTTGTGTATAATTTGTTCACTTGATATTAAGGTATGTTATCTTATTTTTTTATAATAGCCACAGGTTTTGCATAGAGAGCTTAGCATTAAGGTATGTTATCTTATTTTTTTTATAATAGACACAGGTTTTGCATAGAGAGCTTAGCACTATGGGCACTGATTTCTTGATGTTTCAATAGCGAGGGATGTGATTTAATGACGACTTGGCAACTATGGTATGCACAATAAACAAGCCGCCTCCGGCGGCATAAATCCAAATCCAAAGAATCTTCTTTAAGCGGTACTCTTCAGTACTAAGATAATAAAGAGCCAAAACAAGCTATTGTACTTAGAAAATTAATTTAATTTAATAAAGGGCAACTAAAAACATGTCACACTGTTTCCCAGATATTGGGGGTCAAAAAACTCCAATAAAAAAAGTTTTAGCAGATGACGGTGGAATGGTATCAGCCACTGGCATTGCTGCTAAATTCAATAGTTTCTTCTCATCAATCGGTACTTCTCTCACAAATGAGATGCCAGCATCCCAAATTACCGTGACTCCCTCTCGGGCAGCTATTTAGAGTCTATATCTCGCTTAAAACTATATAAGTTAACTTTTTGAGATACCTACCTTAATTGTCTATCGACTTAGTCTCGTCGGTAACGCGGAGGTCTCGCTTTTTGCAGGTCGGCGTTCAATCCCCAGTGGTCACTGGTTGGTCACCATTCCTTCCCTTCATCCTATCTTAACTCCTTGCCCTTATATCCCTCCAAGTACTATATAGCCATACTGACTTAGTTTTCTCTTCATAATTACTTTACAACTCTTGAGTCTTTTTTATTTAGGGTAACTTTATTTTATTTAGGGTTCATAGCATTACTATACAATAAATCACTTTAACTCCGAGTTATCTGATATTCTTAAAAAAAGTTAGAGTAATCCTAGTCCATAACAATTTTCGCTAAAATCATCAAATTTCAGACCAAATTTCAGACCAATCCAGCCTACCAAGTCCAAATATTTAGCCGTGTTTAGGTAGTACTTGTAGTAACGATGAGGACCATCGTACATATATTGACGTAAAAGGCAATTAGAAAAGTAGACATCGGTACTATTTAATTTGAACAAACGTGGAAAGTTTTTGTATTATGTTGCAAAGAAAATTTAACCTAAATTATCTTTTCTAGGCCTAATACACGCTGAGGCCTAATATAGTACATATATGTGCTATATTAGGCCAAGGAATATTTAAGTTTGGGTCTTACATTTATTTTTTCAGTAAAGCGAATAGTACTAAATTCTGTTATCTAATTGACCATTACGTATATGTACGATGGCCCACAGTTACAAAAAGTACTTTCTAAACAGGAGGATAGAGTTGAAATACAATATATGAAAAGCTAATGTATAACAGCTATACTCCTATCTAGCTTAATTTAATATAATTAGTTCTAAATTTGAATATATTTAGTATACTTAAGTCAATATGGCTTAAGACTCCCCTTCCCCCCCAAAAAAAAAAGTTCACACGATTCGGCTCTTTACAAAAAAAAGAGTACATTTATTTCTTGACCTACCTTAACAACAAACTGAAATTAAAATCGCCATATACAAAATGTAAGTTTCTAAAACAGTAGGTATTCTCTCAAAGCAGAAACTACGTACTTCGCTTTGCCCTGATAACACTATATTAGTCACTCGTTTATACATATCTTATTTACGGCATCTGCGCCGAGGAACCTAAAACCCAACATTACCTTCGACCCATACATACTCAACATAAATCAGAAATTAGAACAAAAGTAAACTCCAATCTCGGGCAGTATTCAGCACCTTTACCAAAATCCTTGCTTGTTAAATATCAAATCACACTCAACTGGAATACAAATACTGACTTCAAATGCTTCCCAGAAGGTTGTAAGGGAAGTTATGGGCACCATACGAGACACGAATACAGTACCTGATATTCCGAAAGTCCCACTTAACCAAAGAAGAAATGTCATACAAATTAAGGGTCCTGAACTGTTGAGTGACCTCCCATGTGAATCTAAAACTGTACTTCTCGCTATCTGTTTACAAGAGAAACGAAGAAATAATGGCCAGTATGTAGCCAGTTTTACTCGCATTTCCTCACCCTAATTGTTAATATTTGTTTACTGTTACAGTATTGTGAACATTAAATACTATATCTGTATTGGTGCGGTAATCACAATTTCTATATTTACTAGTTGTCTTTCATCATTAAAAGTTCCTTAAAAATTTTAAATAATTTGATAACTTTAACACATCAAATATGCTAACTTATTTCTCGATTAGTATTGAGTATTACCCCATTAAACCAGTTATGTTATTAAGTTATGTCCAAAACGCTGTGTGTATTAGTGCTTTATACAAATTACAGTGTGTACCACGAATACTAGACTGTCACATTTAAAGTGTACTTCATATAAATATGAATTATTATTATAGCGGGAGAGGGGAGGAAGCTGTTTAGTGGGAGAAACGAGAGAAAGCTTTGCTCACCTAGTTGTGCTTGCGGAGGTTGAGCTTTGGCTCTTTGGTCCCGCCTCTCAACTATCAATCAACTGGTTTACAGATTCCTGAGCCTACTGGGCTCTATCATATCTACATTTGAAACTGTGTATGGAGTCAGCCTCCACCACATCACTGCCTAATGCATTCCATCTGTTATATACTCTGACACTGAAAAAGTTCTTTCTAGCGCTCCTGTGGCTCATTTGGGCACTCAGTCTCCACCTGTGTCCCCTTGTTCGCGTACCACCCGTGTTAAACAGTTTATCGTTGTCTACCCTGTCAATTCCTCTGAGAATTTTGTAGATAGTGATCATGTCTCCCCTTACTCTTGTCTTCCAGCGTCGTGAGGTGCATTTCACCCAGCCTTTCCTCGTAACTCAGTGCAGTGGGAGAAATGAGAGGAAGCTGTGTAGTGGGAGAAAGAGGAGAGGAGAGGTTGCTGTGCAATGGGAGAGATGAGGAAACTGTGTAGTGGGGGGAGAGGAGAGGAAGCTGTGTAGCGGGGGGAGTTGTTGTTTTAGATTTAGCTACTCAGAACGAAATGTCATGTAGCACGATCTATAGTGAGCCCGTAAAACGGGGAAGAGGAGAGGAGAGGAAGCTAATACAGTGGATCCTGGGGTGGATGGAGATGGAATAGATGGAGGTAGGAATAGGAACTTTCAGTGTGAGGAGTGGTGATGGTGTGGTAGGAAAGTGAGGGATGAAGGAGCAGGGTGAGGAGTGTGTGGCGGTGAAGGGCAGGAGTGCCCGTGGTGAGGTTAAAAGTTCAAACAAGTTTACTGAGGTAATGAAATCCATCTCAAAAGGATAGAGTAGCATAGACTACTTCTACCCGGTGGTGAGGTACCAAGATGGGTAGCGGGCGACAAAAGGAAGTCTATAGTAAATAGATTTAAATAGTATATAGACTAGACTGACGAGTATAGGCAGCAGCCTGTGCACATCAGCAGTAGTATAGGCTGCTGACGTCTATGTGGGGCAGTATCAGTAAATTCTAACAATGACGCTATATTCTATTATCTGTGAGCAACACAGGTACACTGTTTTTCCCCGGGCATCTTCTTCTCTCTGCCCTGAACAATTCGCGACAGCAAAAACCACACCAGACCTTGAACTTGCCCAACTACTTTTTTTTTGTACCCTTCGCACAAGCTGTTTCCATGGCCAGTGGCGTTTTCGTCATTATCAAATGTTGCCTGTCATATTTTATTAGCATTTTATACTACCAGCATGGGATACTGTGAGTAGGGCTTGTCTAATCAAAATAATGAGACCACAGTTGAAAAGATGGTCTCGCAAGTGTGCAGGAATGACTGGCTAGATATCGACGCATCGTCACGACGAAGCAAATGTCATGCGATCTTTGTCTTCTATGTAAAGTCGGGTATTGCATTGCCTTGCTATATATTGTAATGAGCCACAAAATGATCGGCAAGTCTAGAGGCATGATTCACATGTACATTCAAAATTTCTTCTAGCTGGACGCAGGCGAGATCCATTTACGATGGATCAACACACTTTGGATATAATTATGCAAAAATTTTATTTTTTGTATTGGATGTTAATATTAGCGCGCTTAAAGTTGTGCTTGCGAGACGTTACACCACCCGTAATTATTATAATATAAAATTATCTATTAAAATGTTACGATGTATGGTATAGTTGGACAGTTCGATTTATTACGAACTAAA
This sequence comes from Procambarus virginalis, assembly GCA_020271785.1. Taxonomy (NCBI): domain Eukaryota; kingdom Metazoa; phylum Arthropoda; class Malacostraca; order Decapoda; family Cambaridae; genus Procambarus; species Procambarus virginalis. The sequence continues at coordinate 6,944,841 of WNGS01066681.1, read as the reverse complement.
ATACCAGCTGACGGAAATTTCAGACATCAATTGATACCACTAGTTGGGAATCATTCCATTAGAACTTTTAAAGCTGAACGAAAAAAACATGAATTTACTCAAACGCATATTATATAAATAATATGGCCTAACCTCCTGAAAACAATAAATATCCTGCCGTTACTAAGGAACTAGAAGCTGGAGAAATGGAGACGCGGGTTGCGGTGGAGGGCCTGTGGCCTCTGCCTGGCCACCTACTTTGTGATCTTTTTTGGGGTCCTCTGCCGGTTGAAGGCTTCCTGTTTTACTGGGTGCGGGTGTGTTATCTATTGGGGAATCTGGAGTGAACTCCGCCCCTCTTCTCCACAAGCAGACCAAGGAAGCTGGGGGGGGGAACCACCTCGCTCCTGGGGGGGGGCTCTGCACGATTGTACGTCGCTGGTTTCCTTTGTGGTTACATTTTACTCCTATAAATTGATATAATTATATAATAATGTTATAATAATAATGTTATATAACATGTGATTTTTTTATTATTGGATTATGTTTGACTGATGCCTAGCGTAAATAGTTTGTTTCATTGTTTGGCGTTAACTTTAAACATAAATGTATAATAATTTATCGTGGGACAGGCAGCCAGTTTGTAAACATACAGTACATTTTAAGGCTTATAACGAGGTCCCTGACCAAGTTTATTCCATCCAGCGGTCGACCCCACAGATGCATTCATAAATTTTAACATGCTGTTCATTCAAAACGGGAATTTTCTCAAATATAAATTAATATTATAATATATTAGCATAGTGTGCATATATAGGCATAGGTTAGGTTAGGTGTTTAGGTTATATTGGCGATTATTTGTATTTGTAGTACGTGGGTGAAGCATTTACAGCGTTGTGATTCGAACAAAATTCGTCAGTGAAGTACTTGTTCCGGAAGTGTTCGAACGAAATCAGTTGAGTCGTGTGTAAACCGTATTTCATTCATAAACAGGGCGTTTGGCGGATGCACGGAATCACTTTTGGGTCTTTGAGGACGGGCTGATTTCTGTGCCGTCCGGAAATCGAACCTGGAATTCTCGATTCCGGGTTCCCATTCCAGGAACGGACCAATGTCAGCCCGTCTTCCAAACAGACCCAAAAGTGATTCCATACACCCGCCAAACCCCCTGTTTATGAATGAAAAAAGATTTACACACGACTAGCAACACTTCCGGAACAAGTGCTTCACTGACGAATTTTGTTCGAATCACAACGCTGTAAATGCTTCATTCACCTACTACAAATGCAAATAATCGCCAACAGAACCTAACCAATGCCTACATATGCACTATATGCTAATATATTATAATAATAATTTATATTTAAGAAAATTCCCGTTTTGAACGAACAGAATGTCAAAATTTATGAATGAGTCTGTGGGGTCGACCGCTGGATGTAATAGTTTTGAGTCGAGGACGGGTTGCATTCTTGGGTACATCGCAGTTATGAGGCAGTAGGCACTATCCTAAACTATGTTAAAGGCTTAGTATGTCAAGAGCTGGCTGTGTGATACAGAAATCCCCGTCTCACAGTATGGTTTGTCATTCAAGAGCCTGCAATCTGTTAGTGACTACCAACTTCGGATGGTTTATGATGATTTTCTTATTTTGAGACGATCTAGAGATCTCGTGTCAGAAAGTCTGGAGGATCTAATGACTAGACATTCGATAGTGTTATGTTCGCAGAATTTACACATGGAGTGATGTGAATTTAAATATTAGTCGTGCAAACCACACACTAAAAAATGATCACGTCCCCACTCATCCCCACATGATTCTCAGGTTACTACCTCTTCTGAGGTGGTAACCATGTCACACTCCAGGCTATAGTTAAAGGGCACAAACTATTTTGGTCAGATAAACTAGTTTGTTGGATAATTGTCAATGAACGGATAATTAATTGTTTCGTCAGATGAGTTAATTGCTATCCAGATTAAACGCCCGCTGACTGGCTTAGTTCTCAACTTGAAATTCAAATGTATGTAATGCTTTATTTTTGTTATTACTACAAAGATGTGCCTATGTCATAAGTATGTTAAAATATCTAAGATATTTAATATGGCAATTGAATAAGACAGGATAATTACATATTAAAATCAGCAACAAATGTATATGCTTCAAGAATTTACTTTAATCATTAAATCTGTTAGGTGGTATAGTTCTGCATATTTAACGATTTGAAACGATGTAGACAACGGACCTACGTCTTCAAACGTTATACCTAGCCTAGCGTGAATAATAGTGCAGGGCACAAAGTGCATAATCCTTTATGTCTCGCCTTCACCTTAAAGACCCCAACACTTCCATTATAACCAGTTTCTCTCTCTTCAGTTTTATAGAACCCCATTGAGCTCTTTTTTGATAATTACATTATAGAGTCCTTGCATACAAAACGTTATCTGTAATTAATCTATTATAATGTTATCTCCGCGTTAACACTAACTTGATTAGTTTCAGCTTACTCCCACACATTCGCGGCAGGATGGGGATTTTTGACGGGCTGATGTTCTAAAACTTAAAATGTCACACACATCATTGGACTTGCAAGCGATTATTCTACTAGGAATTATGCATTTGGAAGTGGTAACTCGCACACAAATGGAGCAATCATCACACATGAGAGCCTTTGTAGTCAGCCTGTGAGGGAAGCGTGCTGAATATTCCTTAATTAATGAGGCACTAGACGTCTCCCCCGTTCTTGCCACACTCGCTCCAATTTTCTATTGCCAAATTTAGATAAAAATAACTTGAAACAATTTTTTTTGTATATTTTCCTGTCTGTGTTAATATATAATCGTGCCCATCAGCACTGTTTATAATATGAATACCGATAATATATGCCATGGAATATTCGTTTTCGAAGAATATTCCATGGTGTAAAGTGTTCTCGAGTGACACGTTTCAAGAATAATACACAAAGGCGATCATTTTACCTTTGAATTATATTCATCACACAAAATAGCATTTGAAGCCATATTATAAAACAAAACAAAACAAAAAGAAAAGAAAACTGGACGGCATCAACTCGGCCGGTCTTGACAGACAGGTTTGCTTGATTTACAGTTAACAGACGGCTTTCTTCCCATTTCCAGTAACGCTTAAAACTATACAAACGTAATAATTGTCCAGGAGGGACCGAAATGTCGTGGTCACCTTTATTTTCAGGTGTATGGGTGGAGTGTCTATTAAGACTTAATTTTCTATTTCTAATATTTGAGATTGATGACTTTAAAATTATTTATTTGTAAGTGAATATAACTCGTGCAATTGGGCATTAATGTAACTACATCTTGATATATTTACTGTTGGCGGGAGACGGCATCAATTGAAAATTGTAGAAAATGGGAAAGATTTATTCAAGAATTACATACCACATTCCACGGCAAGTTGACCGTTAACAACGTATCAGGATGAAGCGGGTCGGAATGATCATTGGTCTCCTACCCACACCAACATACACACCCCCCCCCCTATTGTCTTCCATTTTGACGTTAAGCACCCGGCGGTGCCCGGGTGCCCTTCCCCGTCCTCCCCACTTCGCTTAGCCCATCTTTCCAGTCCTAAAATATAATAGGGAGTATTGGACACGAATGTATGAGTTTAAGGAAATATTTTTTTGGTGGAAAACGCTTCGGGCATCTCGATCAATATTTTACACTTGAAGGATATAGGCTGGCCTACCCCGTCCCGTACCTCAGACCATTTACCCTACAAATTTGGGTAAGGGTAACCCAACCATCTTTCCTCCCACTTCAGACAGGCAGGCAAACATACATTATCTTAGTGTGTTTTTTCTTCAGATTTCTCTACAAAAAAAAAGGAAATGTATATGTTATCTCTCAGAATGTTTGGTAATATGTTTATGGTTTGTGATGTGTGTATATGTACTGAACGGGGTGAGAATAGCTTGAGCTACCTCATCCCTTTGTGTGTATTTTACATCAATAAACTTATTTCAATTTCAATTTCAATTTCTACAAAAAAACTGCAGTATTGTACTCCTATCTTTTGTCTAATTTTATTTTTGTCAACTTTGTCTATTGTTACCAATTGTATTACCGTTATTTTTTGTATCCTCTGTTGATATATACTTCATATCTCGCTTTAAGATTTAATGTGTTTGTTTTATTTCCGTTAATTATTCTTCTCTTTTTTTTACCTTTTGTTCAAGCTCGTCACTTTATCTCTTCTTCTTCCTTCTCGTTACATTTCACCTTTTTTGTCCACGCTTGTTTCCTCTTACAATCCTCCCGCCTTGTTTGTCGAGCTTGTTATATCTGGCTTTTGCTTTTCCCTATTTCATTAATCCCCCTCTTCCTTTGAACTCTCCATACCTCCTGCTTTCGCATCGTTTCTATTCCTTTCTCCCCTTATCTTATTTTCTATTTCCTATCTTTCCATTTCTTTCCATCTTTCGTTACCAAACCCTGTACACTACCTCTTCTTCAAGTTAGTACTAGACAATACCCATCACCAGGTTCTAGTACTGTACTAGACAATACCCATCACCAGCTTCAAGTTAGTACTAGACAATACCCATCACCAGGTTCTAGTACTAGACAATACCCATCACCAGGTTCTAGTACTTGACAATACCCATCACCAGGTTCTAGTACTTGACAATACCCATCACCAGGTTCTAGTACTTGATAATACCCATCACCAGGTTCTAGTACTAGACAATACCCATCACCAGCTTCTAGTACTAGGCAATACCCAGCTTCTGTAATATGGTTCGCCATATTCCGCCATCTAGAAGATCAGCGGAGCTCAGTGTTGTGGCTTCCAACAAGAGCTGCACCAGTGACAGCTAATTAACTACGTTACTACTCCATAAAAAATGCAGCGGTTTTGCCTAACCAAAAGCGTCAAAACGTAGGCGGCCCACCAAGCCTACCGGAGCCGATACTCGTTAGTCTCAAGATGCGTCAATATTGCGGTTATTTTAATCTCTAAATTACAGTCATTTTTACGTTGGGGTTGATAACGTAAAAAATGTAGTGTTCAGTAAGAGGACAGGTGGACTGGTGAGCGCCCTTGTGGTGCGCTGTTTCAATGATACCTGTATCACAGAAATTAGTTTCATTTGTCGTGTTTTGTTCTTAAGTTCGAATAGCAGACTAGTTTCACCGGTTTTAAACACCCTAACCCGCGTAACAACCTCGCCACCCTGGTACTTGGCGTCACAACCAATGTCCGATAATTCTATATTAGTAAGCATTGTTAAACTATTTCATAATCAGAATCGGCATATTGTTTTATTAGGCAGTGGTGCCCTATTCCATACTTGTATGCTAAGCCGGCAGATTCAGTACTACCATAATTGCAACCTATACTACAAACACCAACGTCACGTCACCACAGTCACGTCACCACAGCCACCTACGACACCACAACGCCACATCTACATTCGCCACTACTACAGTGTCAACAATCGCGGCCCATCAGGTCCTGGGCGCACGGGTCAGTCACACCTCCGAGCACCGACGTACGGGGCCTGCAGCCCGCTCATGACAAAGCAGATTCCTGGTGAAAACCAGAGCTTGTATAGACGGGTAAAAGAGAAAGCACACCTACTCTAAACGGGAGTCTCCGAAGGCCAGATGGTGGGAGGTCAATGATCTCTGACACAATCGAGGAAGCGGCGGCCCACGGGAAGAGGCGGCGATCCGGAGACTGAAGAGTCGTCTGCTCGCATAAAAACGAACAGGCTCAGACAAGCAGGAATCGGACGAGAGGACACACACACACACACACACACACACACACACACACACACACACACACACACACACACACACACACACACACACACACACACTCGACAGGGTTGATAAAGATAGGCTGTTTAACACAAGGGGCACACGCACTAGGGGACACAGGTGGAAACTGAGTGCCCAAATGAGCTACAGAGATATTAGAAAGAACTTTTTTAGTGTCAGAGTGGTTGACAAATGGAATGCATTAGGAAGCGATGTGGTGGAGGCTGACTCCATACACAGTTTCAAGTGTAGATATGATAGAGCCCATTAGGCTCAGGAAACTGTACACCTGTTGATTGACGGTTGAGAGGCGGGACCAAAGAGCCAGAGCTCAACCCCCGCAAGCACAACTAGGTGAGTACAACTAGGTGAGTACACACACACACACACACACACACACACACACACACACACACACACACACACACACACACACACACAATAGGTAATTACACTTAGGTAATTACACACACACACAGTACAGTACAGTGTCAGGAGGCAGGAAACAGATTTATCCCAGCCCAAAAGGAAAAATCCGAGAAGCAAAAGAACAATCCATGGTTTAATAGGGCATGTATGGAAGCAAAGGATCTGAACAAAAGGGCATGAAGGAACTTCCGAAATAACAGAACACCAGAAAGCAGAGAGAGATACCAGAGAACCAGGAATGAATATGTTAGTGTGAGAAGAGAAGCAGAGAAAATTTATGAAAATTATATAGCAAGCAAAGCCAAGACCGAACCAAAGCTACTCCACAGCCATATCAGGAGGAAAACAGTGAAAGAACAGATAATGAAACTTAGAACAGGCGAGAACAGGTATACAGAGAATGACAAAGAAGTGTGTGAAGAACTCAACAAGAGGTTCCAGGAGGTCTTCACAACAGAACAAGGTGGTGAGGTCACGGCGCTAGGAGAGGGGGTAGTAAACCAGGCGGCCTTGGAAGGGTTCGAAATTACGAGAGATGAGGTCAAGAGACACCTGTTGGATCTATATGTGAGAAAGGCTGTTGGCCCAGACGGGATCTCACCATGAGTATTGAAAGAGTGTGCAGAGGCACTCTGCTTGCCACTCGCCATAGTGTATAATAGGTCACTGGAGACGGGAGACCTGCCAGAAATATGGAAGACGGCTAATGTTTTCCCAATATACAAAAAAGGGTGACAACCAAGAGGCACTGAACCATAGGCCAGTGTCCTTAACTTGTATACCATGCAAGATGATGGAGAAGATCGTGAGAAAAAATATAGTAACACATCTGGAGAGAAGGGACTTCGTGACAAATCGCCAACATGGGTTCAGGGAGGGTAAATCTTGCCTTACTGGCTTAATAGAATTCTACGACCAGGTGACAAAGATTATGCAAGAAAGAGAAGGCTGGGCGGACTGCATTTTTTTGGAACTGTCGGAAAGCCTTTGACACAGTCCCCCATAAGAGGCTGGTATATAAGCTGGAGAGACAAGCAGGAGTAACTGGTAAAGTGCTCCAGTGGATAAGGGAATACCTAAGCAATAGGAAGCAAAGAGTTACAGTGAGGGGTGAGACCTCAGATTGGTGTGAAGTCACCAGTGGAGTCCCACAGGGCTCTGTACTTGGACCTATCCTGTTTCTGATATACGTAAACGATCTCCCGGAGGGCATACTCATTCCTCTCAATGTTTGCTGACGACGCCAAAATTATGAGAAGGATTAGGACAGAGAAGGACTGCTTGAGGCTTCAAGAAGACCTAGACAAAATGAAGGAATGGTCGAACAAATGGTTGTTAGTTTAACTCAAGCAATTGTAATGTAATGAAGATAGGTGTAGGGAGCAAGAGGCCAGTTACAAGGTATCATTTGGGAGATGAAATTCAAGAGTCAGAGAGAGAGAGACCTGGGGGTTGATATCACGCCAGACCTGTCCCCTGAAGCCCATATCAAGAGGATAACATCAGCAGCATATGCAAGGTTGGCAAACATAAGAACGGCATTTAGACACTTGTATAAGGAATCATTCAGAACTTTGTATACTACCTATGTCAGACCAATCCTGGAGTATGCAGCCCCAGTGGAGTCCATATCTAGTCAAGCGTAAGACTAAACTGGAAAAGGTTCAAAGGTTTGTCACCAGATTAGTACCCGGACTGAGAGGTATGACCTACGAGGAGAGACTCTAAGAATTAAACCTCACGTCGCTGGAAGACAGAAGAGTTAGGGGGACATGATCACCACGTACAAGATTCTCAGAGAAATTGACAGGGTCTATAAAGACAGGCTATTTAACACCAGGGGAACACGCACTAGGGGACACAGGTGGAAATTGAGTGCCCAAATGAGCCACAGAGATATTAGAAAGATTTTTTTTTAGTGTCAGAGTGGTTGACAAATGGAATGCATTAGGCAGTGATGTGGTGGAAGCTGACTCCATACATAGTTTCAAGGGTAGATATGATAAGAGCCCAATAGGCTCAGGAACCTGTACACCTGTTGATTGACAGTTGAGAGGCGGGACCAAAGAACCAGAGCTCAACCTCCACAAGCACAAATAGGCGAGTACACACACACAGAGGAGTATTAGAGTATTACACTGGAAGACAGAAGAGTAAGGGGGGACATGATCACAACCTATAAAATCCTCAGGGGAATCGACCGGGTAAACAAGGATAGACTATTCAACACTGGCGGGACGCGAACAAGGGGACACAGGTGGAAACTGAGTACCCACATGAGCCACAGGGACGTAAGAAGGAACTTTTTCAGTGTCAGAGTAGTTAACAGATGGAATGCATTAGGCAGTGATGTGGTGGAGGCTGACTCCATACACAGTTTCAAGTGTAGATATGATAGAGCCCAGTAGGCACAGGAACCTGTACACCAGTTGATTGACAGTTGAGAGGCGGGACCAAAGAGCCAAAGCTCAACCCCCGCAAGCACAAATAGGTGAGTACACACACACACACACACACACCGGTGTGTGTGGAGTGGACCGGTAGCTGACTGGACAGCACACTGGACACGTGATCCTGTGGTCGCGGGTTCGATTCCCGCCGCCGGCGAGAAACAATGGGCAGAGTTTCTTTCACCCTGATGCCCCTGTTACCTAGCAATAAATAGGTACCTGGGAGTTAGTCAGCTGTCACGAGCTGCTTCCTGGGGTGTGTGTGGTGTGGGAGAAAAAAATAGTAGTA
>WNGS01066681.1:6917634-6928418 GCA_020271785.1 Procambarus virginalis | reverse complement strand
AAAAGTCTGGCCAACTCATCAGTTCTATCATGCATTCGGAGACCAATATGGGAAGGAATCCACAAGAGACAGACTCTGACTCCATCATTGATTATGTTCACTATATCTGTGTCTAGCTTCAGAGATAAGCACGTCACAGTTATGCTTGGGGAGCTGAGGGCAGTCAAGGATGACAAGGAGTCACTTACAATTAGCGTGTCAACTTTGGATTAATATACGCGCTCGAGTGCAAGGATTATGGCAACCAATTCTGTTTGAAGAGTTGAAGAGTGGAGGCCCAGTTACTTAGACGCGCTCACACTCCTGGGAGAAGGAACCATCTCTATCTAAGCCGATGTAAACAAATATGTATTACTATTGTGCCTGCAAGATCTAGCTGTTAGCTCGTGGACCCCGCCTTTTCTAACCGTCGGTTTTCTGTGGCCGGTGGCGGAGCAGACAGAACACTGGACGCGTGATCCTGTGGTCCGGTTTTCGAACCCAGGCGCCGGCGAGAGACAATGGGCACTTTCTTTCACTCTGATGCCCCTGTTACCCTAGCAGTAAATAGGTACCTGGGAGTAGTCAGCTGTCACGGGCTGCTTCCTGGGGGTGGAGGCCTGGTCGAGGACAGGGGCGTGGGGACACTAAGCCCCGAAATCCTGTCAAGATAGCCTCAAGGTATTAACCCTGACTTTTTTGTTCTATCATACCTGCTTCATATGTTTCTCTAACACGCACACATCCCAGGATGCAGTCCGTAGCAGCTGGGTAACTCCCAAGTACCTAATTACTGGTAGGTGAACAGGGGCGTCAGGTGAGAGAAACTGCCACTTGTTTCAGCCTCGGCCAGAAATCAAACCGGGACCCTTTGGACTCCGACTCCCCACCCACCTCGTGTGTGGTGTTTGTGTGTGTTTAAGCGGACAGGAACATACATCAGCAGTGACAAGGCTCACGAACCAGTCATCGCCTGGGCCAGGTCGTGGCCACGTGGTGCACGGTGCAGCTTTCCTTCCCCCCTTTCCACACGGCTCTTCACTCCTTCCCGGTACCTAACTCCTCCCCATAAACTATTCTTTACACTATTCCATCTAAACTTTACACTGTTCCATCTATTCATCATCCTATTATGCAGGGAGTGGCGCACATCTATGGGTCATCCAATACAGTCAGCAGACTTCTAGACGTTACTGCGCTAGGATTAGGCGGCTACAAATACCTCAGAAGTTTGCGCCACCTGCTGAAGCAGATCTGACCTAATGTAACAAACCACAAGGGCCGTGACGAGGATTCGAACCTACGTCCGGGAGCATTTGTTCATTTGATACATCACGCTATTGTGATTTCGTTGTGTTCTGACCTAATGTAAAATATCGGCAACAATTTCATATACCTATTTGGTATATTTTTGAGATTGTTCCATTTCAAATGTTCAAGAAATGTGTATTTGTAAAATGATGTTCTACTAGAAATCTTGGCCAAATATCCCAACTGCAAGTACATGACTGCAAACTTCCAACCCCCGCCCATTGGGAGCCTGTAAAGGTGAATGTCTATTAAACTTTTTTTTTTCTACCACAAACGTGGCCACACATTTACAATGCTAACCAGCATATATACATTTTCTTCTGTCCTCCATGGACAGGGTTAGAGATCAGTTAAACATATAGTTCAGGGCCTATTAATTTAAACTATATATAACTGGCTCGCCAAGTATGTTTTTGTGTGTTGCTCAGCTTAGTGACTTGTGGTCCAGTTCTTGAACAAATTATGATATAAAAGACTACCGATATATACATTAAACTGTATAACTAGCTTCTTAAGATTGTAATTTAGTTAAGTGATTTTTGTGGTTCAGTTGTTGTTATAGATTTAGCTACTGGGAGCAAAACGTTCCAAGTAGCACGGGCTATGGTGAGCCCGTAGTGGACTTACCTGGCACAGGAGCGGGGCTGTGTGTGTGTGTGTGTGTGTGTGTGTGTGTGTGTGTGTGTGTGTGTGTGTGTGTGTGTGTGTGTGTGTGTGTGTGTGTGTGTGTGTGTGGTTCAGATCCGGAGCCCATTACGTACGTCTGTAACCTTTTCCACCACCGCCCACGTGATGGGTATGAGGTGCACAACAAATGAACTAAATACAAACATCACCTCACCCCCCCCCTTACCTAAACCCCTTCCACAACTTACCCCAACTTCACACCCCACCAACGGTAACATGACCCCCCCCCCTACAAACCACCACAACCACAAAGCTAACCAATCCCGTTTACTCATCTTTTACGTCAAACTCTGAAGCAAGGTTTCCAATCCGGTTCAAGTTACGATTAATTAGCGTTCTTATCCATGTGCACCACATGTACCCACACCTGCCAGTGTACTGGGAGAGGAAGCGTGGGGGGGGGTGCCGGGTGTTCCGTTACACGAGTCAAGGCTCGACCCTTCACGAAAATGAACAAGAATCTGCACAACCGAAAAAGTTAAGGGAATAAAAAACATTTTATAGAAGGCATAAAAGGTTTTAATCTGATTTACGTACCTTATAATTTCTTTAATATATTTTCATTTTAATTTCTTCATATATTTTCATTAATATGCTAAAAGCACATTGTACACATGTACCGGGACACTCAAAGGGTCCCGGTAGTATAGTCGGGTTCGTTCTCGACGCACAATCGAGAATTTCAGGTTCGAATCCAGGCGGGACAGAAATGTTTGGGCACATTTCCTTTCACCTAAAACCTGTTCACCTAGCAATGGGTAGGTACCCAGGAATTAGCCAGCTTGTTGTGTGGTGGCATCCTGTGCGAGGTTAATTCGACCCTAGGAGAGGGGTGGGGGGGACCTTGATAAAAGCCATACGTGTATGAATACACTCTGGCTTCCTGTCCCCCGACACAGTGAATTATTGAATTATATAGTTCTAGAATTATGAATAAATTCCAATTTATAAATAACGTGACAAAGTGGTAAGACATTTCAAGCAACGACAGTTTAAACGGTTCAATTTCCACATAGTTTGAGATGTAATGTTATAGTGTGTCACTGTCTTGCTCCACACACTTTACATTATATGTGGTGCTGACTCCCATACAAGCTGAACTGCCAGAGGTACCTGTAGGCAAGTCTTAGTCCAGCTGTGACATCCACTGACTTTGTTGCTTGCGCAGTATAAATGTTTTATGTGATACATTGTCACACAATGCATCCGATAATAAGACCATAAGAACAAAGGTAACTGCAGAAGGCCTATTAGCCCATACGAGGCAGCTCCTATTTATAACCACCCAATCCAACTCATATACATGTCCAACCCACGCCTGAAACAATCGAGGGACCCCACCTCCACCACGTTACGCGGTAATTGGTTCCACAAATCAACAACCCTGTTACCGAACCAATATTTACCCAAAGTCTTTACTAAATCTAAACTTATCCAATTTATACTCATTGTTATATGGGTATATAATATATTTGGTTTTGTGAGAGAGAACATATTTGTTATATTATATTTATAGCTTATAAAAATGTAAAAAACTATGGAAAACCAACAATTGACTTGAGAATGGTCCAGGACGGACCGAAACGTCGTCGTCCCTTCACTTTCTAGTGCGTGGTCTGGTCAACATACTTCAGCCACGTTATTGTGACTCATCGCCTGCATATGGAAAAACCAAGCCACAACTTCAGACTTCAAAGAGATGCTGGGAGTAGCAATAGAAGCCGATTCTTCTTGTGGGATGAGTTGGGGTAGACTCTGAGCTGCCTATGACGGTATCATACCACAGATATGTCAGCCTGAAAAGTTGAGTGAGGCTAGCCCCAAGTGTCTGGCCTCCAACCTTGGGAAGACAAATGGCCATATACTCTTTTATATATAGATATTTCAACAATATCACGATTCGTTGGAACTAAACATAAAGACGTCAAAATTTAGGAGTTTCTGTAACATTAGATTCTTCAATTCTCAACAGACATTTAATCCCTTTCTCAATTACCACCACCTTCCAACACCCCTATGATCCCCTCTTCGACACTAAATAGCGTTGAGCAGATATGACTTTCCCCAAGCTTGCCAAAGTGAACCTGAAAATTGCATTTCATTATGTCTTACTCACTCCTCGAAGCCTTTTATGCATTCATTCCTTGCTCTCCGTTGTCGTTTATACATTCATTCCCCCCTCCCACCGAGCCGTGAATGGCACAGCGTTCAAGTTCCACACAGCGCTTGTGACCTGCTTAGTCCATTCTGAGATCATGTCAGCCAGTACCTCCCTGCTGTCGCCGCACGAGGCTTCAGGCGGGGCACCGATGCCTCACCCAGCTAATACATCTCTGGGGAGGGATCTGCATGCTGAAAAGTGGGTGATGTGCGGAGGAAGTTACAATGGGATGTATTCACCTAGTGTTGCTTGCGGGGGTTGGGTTCTGGCTCTTTGGTCCAGCCTCTCAACTGTCGATCAACTGGTGTACAGATTCCTGAGCCTGCTGGGCTCTGTCATATCTACATTTGAAACTATGGAGTCTGCCTCCACCACATCACTGTCTAATGTGTAGTGGTATGCAAGGTTCTGAATGATTCCTTACACAAGTTTCTAAAGGCAGTTCTTATGGTGGCCAATTTAGAATATGCTGATGATGATATCCTTTTGTTGTGGGCTTCTGTGGACAGGTTCGGTGTGATATCAATCTCCCAGATCTTCTCTCTAATTGACTCTTGCAGGATTTCTTCTCCCAGATGGTAGGTACCTTGTGTTCGGCCTCCTGCTACCTTCACCTAATTTCATAACTTTACACTTTCCAGACTTAAACTTTAGTAGCCATTTTCAAGACCATTCGTTCCGTTTGTCAAGATTGTCATGTCATGTGGATGATTAATGGTGACTTATCCATTTCCAATCATGGACGATTGAAAATTTCCCAAAGTAATTAACAGATTCCTTACATACCGAAATCTTAATCTCTTATTTGCAAATGTTATTAAAACGTTACTTAGACCTTATTAAACGAGCCTGAGCCCTCTATTATAGAGGGCTCTATTATGAAGGGATCTATTATAGAGGGCTACGTTACCGAGGTCCCTTGTTTCTGACCAACAATAAATTTAATTCGCATGTCATTTAGGATTGTTTTGTATTTGATCTAAGTGATCAATACGAAATATTTGCTTTCCAAAATGTTTGCACAATATTTGTAAATGTGCTCTAAAGTAGGTTCAAAGGTAAAGCTTGCCCAATTCCTTTCTAATTGACCGGAAAAAGGGAGCTCGGGGTAGGAGATTTAAGCGCAGCTCAGAGGGGAAGAAATGGAGTTTGAAAAAGAGGAAAAACTCTCTCCCCCTAAAAATGTAGCATTACGAAGAACTGAAAAAAATCTAAAAATTACGGAAAACACATCACTGATTTCAGATCATTAAAATTATAGGAAACGCTTATCATTGTCGATATATCTTAAAAGATGGTACTGGGGTTGATTCCAATAGCTATGATACATAACACATGAGGGGAGGGGGGAGGGTATCTTGGAAAGTTGGGAAAGGTTAGACCTAAGCACCTACTTCGGACAGATATTGTTTTATCGATTTAGATATCTACAAAACGGTGGGAGAGGGTGGTGAGGTATATGGGAGGGAAGGAGGGAGGGAGGAAGAGGGAACATTGTGGGACGGATAACTGGGAGGCTTTAAGGCACTACGGGCTCACCATAGCCCGTGCTACTTGGAATTTTGTTCCAGGTAGCGAATCTTTAACAACATGGGAGGCTTAAGTAAGGTATGTTGTAGGGAGGGGGGGGCGGATCAGTTGGACTATGTCTAGATGGTGGGAAAGGATGATTGTGTGGAGTAGCAGGGTGGAGGCAGAGAGCGCCAGAGGAAGAAAAGGAAGAGCTGGAGATACAGGAGGAGTAGTGGCATAGGGACAGAAGCAAGCGTCGAGGAGGGAGAAAGACGGAGAAGTAAAGGTGGATGTAATGGGATTTTGTTTTTATTTATATATACAAGAGTTGTTACATTTTTGTACAGCCACTAGTACGTGTAGCGTTTCGGGCAAGTCCTTAACCCTATGTTCCCCGGAATACGACCCCGCGAAGAATCTTTTAACCAGGTATCCATTTTACTGTTGAGTTAAACAGAGGCTACAGTTAATGATTTGCGCCCAGTAAATCCTTCCCAGCCAGGATACGATCCCAGGACAAAGGGCTCGCGGAACGCCAGGCGAGCGTCTTACCACTACGCCACGGAGACTGCAAAAAAAAAAGGCTGCATATGGAGCCTACCTTGAGGTTACCTTGAGGTGCTTCCGGGGCTTAGCGTCCCCGCGGCCCGGTCGTCGACCAGGCCTCCTGGTTGCTGGACTGATCAACCAGGCTGTTGGACGCGGTTGCGCGCAGCCTGACGTATGAGTCACAGCCTGGTTGATCAGGTATCCTTTGGAGGTGCTTATCCAGTTCTCTCTTGAACACTGTGAGGGGATTGCCAGTTATGTCCCTTATGTGTAGCGGCAGCATGTTGAACAGTCTCGGGCCTCTGATGTTGATAGAGTTCTCTCTCAGAGTACCTGTTGCACCTCTGCTTTTCATCGGGGGTATCCTGCACATCCTGCCATGTCTTCTGGTCTCATGTGAAGTTATTTCTGTGTGCAGGTTTGGGACCAGCCCCTCTACTAATTTCCACATGTAAATTATTATGTATCTCTCCCGCCTGCGCTCAAGGGAGTACAGATTTAGGCTCTTTAGTCGGTCCCAATAGTTTAGATGTTTTACTGAGTGGATTCTAGCGGTAAAGGATCTCTGCACGCTCTCCAGGTCAGCAATTTCTCCAGCTTTGAAAGGGGCTGTCATTGTGCAGCAGTACTCCACTCTAGAGAGCACAAGCGTCTTGAAAAGTGTCATCATCGGTATAGCATCTCTAGTGTGAAAAGTTATCCAGCCTGGGAGACAATAGGAAAAGAATTGTGATCTGAGGATATGCACGAGGCGTCTCGACCTGCACCGGTCCAGACAAGCGGAGGAGGAGGAGGAGGAGGAGGAGGAGGAGGAGGAGGAGGAGGAGGAGGAGGAGGAGGGAGGTAAGAGAGAGCCGGAGGGAGGGAGGTGAAGTGGGAGGGAAGGATGCACAGTAATACACAATTCGGTATGCGACTCTTGGATGGCCTGTCCTCCATCCTATCTGCTGCGTCTATCGAGTACAATGATCACCACTGCCCCTCTTAAGCCTAGACTCCTACTGGCTCCAACTATCCTCTCGGTGATCTTTTCAATATTTTAGACATGTGACCTTACTTTTATGCACAATGGCATGACAAGATCGTGAGTTATCCATGAGAAAAAAAGGAAGCCATACAATGGGATCAAAGCCGCGTGTGATCAAATTTCTGTTAGTGTTAATTTCTGTTAGTATGGGGTGCATAATAAACTACTGTACTCCTCACAGGATGGGTATGGGGTGCACAATAAACTACTGTACTCCTCACAGGATGGGTATGGGGTGCACAATAAACTACTGTACTCCTCACAGGATGGGTATGGGGTGCACAATAAACTACTGTACTCCTCACAGGATGGGTATGGGGTGCACAATAAACTACTGTACTCCTCACAGGATGGGTATGGGGTGCACAATAAACTACTGTACTCCTCACAGGATGGGTATGGGGTGCACAATAAACTACTGTACTCCTCACAGGATGGGTATGGGGTGCACAATAGGCTACTGCTCAGCGGATGTTTGTCACAAAATATATAACTATTCTAAGTGTTCCACTATCCTCCCTGAATAACTCTTAAGTGACCTTACATGGCGTGCGTATCAACGATAACCCAGATCGCATACTAAAGAATAGAACAAAAGCTGAAGAACCTAACCTATCCAAGGTCTAAATAAGCAATCCAAGGCCCAATTAATTTCATACATGTGATATACTAGGCTCAGGAATGTTTAAGTTTGGGTTTTAGCCTTTTTCGTGCCCTCTCCATAAATTAATAGTACGTACCGTGAACATTGTTGAATGCAACAGTCCAGTTTCGTACGTTCGACCGGGTACTAAAAGTACAATGATTTTATAGGATAAGTTGATGTATACAGGTACATATGCCTAGTTGCCTACAGTCCACGAGCAACACATGGCCAGAGGTGCTGGATGACAGAAGAGACAGCCTCATAATGATCATGAGACATTATAGTAAGAGCAGATAAAGATAAATCACGATTTGTGGTACTTGGTGATCCCAACTTGAAATAAATTGTCTAGGAAGCCTACGAAGCAAGAGCAGAGGATATTTGGACTTATTTACATTCGTAAACCTCATCCTGGAAACATTCATATATCAACATGTTAAGATGGGCATGAGAATGGAGGAAGTAGATAAAATCAATGCTGGATTTGATATTTATTAGGAGGAGAGGAAGAAATATTTGACATTCAGTACTTTCCTCTCTTGGGTAAGAGCGACCATGTCCATTTAGAAATAAAATATGCAGTGCGTTATAATTTAAACGAGAATGGGGGAAAATGAAAATTCAAAAAACTTGATTCGTGGAGAGGAAAATATGGGGAACTTTGCAAGTTCTTCAGTGAATTTGGGACCCAGATGGAGTTTCTCCTCGGGGTTCAGACTGCAAATGAGCTCAGCTCTACTCAAATTATTTTTTTCAGTCATCTCTGTGTACAGTGTCTTGGCATAACACGGAAAAAAGCAAATATATTACCAATCTACAAAAAAGGAAAATGGGAAAACCATCTTAATTATAGACCTGTATCGCTGACAAGCGTTGTAGTCACAACACTAGAAAAGTAAGTTCTTGCACAATGTTCATTATTTATATAAACGACCTACCACAATGAATACAAAATTATATGAACATGGTTGCTGATGATTTTAAGATACAAGATAAAAAAAAACAGACAATTGTCATGCACTTCAAGAAAACCTGAACAAAAGTACGGAGCAACACTAGGCAAATGGAATTTAATGTGAATAAATGCCTCGTTATGGAATGTGGAATAGGAGATAATAGGTCTCTCACAACCTACAAATTACGAACTGTCACCTGAGGGCCACATAAAGAACACTGTGTTAGGCCACATTAACCCTGGGCACAATCAAGATTTATTTTGTGCGAGGAGCGTATGCTAGGTTTTCTAACCTTAGGTACTCCTTTAAATGCACGGATGGCGATATATTAAAAAAAAACGATATATTTTGGCCTTTGCGAGACCAAAACTGGAAAATGCTATTGTTGTATGTCAAATGTCAAGCAGCACATCAATCAACTGGAAAGGTGCAAAGACATGCAACTAAATGGCTTCCGGAAATAAATAAAACACAGTTACGAAGAGAGACTGGAGGTGTTAAAAGATACCAAAGCTAAAAGATAAAAGAAAATGAGACAATATGATCACTACGTACAAAATACTAACCGGGACTCGACAAAATTGACAAAGAATAATTAAAAACAGCTGCAACTTTAAGAACAAGAAGCCAGTTTTAAAGTAAGGAAACAAGTCTATTCGAAAAACATTAGAAAATTTACTTTTGTAAACAGTGTGGTAGACGGCTGGAACAGGTTAAATGAGGTGGTGGTAAGGCCAAAACCGACAGTAATTTCAAAGCGCTATATGACAAAGAGTGCTGGGAAGACGGACACCACGAGCGTAGCTTTCCTCCTGTATCTACACTTAGGTAATTACATGCACTAACAGGGCGCGCGTCCGTATCCACCGTAGCGCACACGCAGGCAAGCGCACATGTGTGCAAAAAAATACCCACACCTTCATCAAGTAACCTGGAGCGCCAAGGGTGGGCATACCTCCCCCAACTACCTTATCTGTTCCAAGCAATATTCCTCACGCAGAGGAAATTGTGCTAGAATACAAAGGTGGCGCAAGCACTGGTATTGGATTCATCAGCCCCACAACAAAATTTACCTCTATAACACGTAAAAATGATTATATATTATAATATATATATATATATATATATATATATTATATATTATATATATATAATAATATAATTTGCAGGTTGTGAGAGACCATCTCCTACACTTGCAGAGGTGGTACCCCTTCTAGATCTGTGGAGTTGCGACTGCACCCTGCGTGGACGGGAGATGTCCTCCCGTGCGCTATGATTTGGTTGTCGTTGTTATAGATTCAGCTACTGGGAGAAAACGTTTCCAAGTAGCACGGGCTATGGTGAGCCCGTAGGACTTACCTGGCACAGGAGCTGGGCAAGAAGCACGGGCTATGGTTGGTTAGCCTCGTGGACAGATGTCTCCCGTGTCTCCCGTGTGCTATGATTGTTGTTATAGATTCAGCTACTCGGAACAAGTTCCAAGTAGCACGGGCACGGGCTATGGTGAGCCCGTAACTTACCTGGCACAGGAGCTGGGCAAGAAGCACGGGCTATGGTTGCCTCGTGGACAGGAGATGTTCTCCCGTCTGTGCTATGATTGATTGATTGATTGATGAAGATTAAGCCACCAACGAGGTGGCACGGCATGAATAGCCCGTAAGTGGTGGTGGCCCTTTTGAGCCATATACCAAGATCAAGAGCTGATACTGGAGATCTGTGGAGGCGCGACTGCACCCTGCGTGACGGGAGATGTCTCCCGGGACCAAATGGGACCAGATGGTGTGTGCTATGATTTTAAACAGCTTTCATTTTATACCCGCATTTTGGGTGAGGTGATATGTTACAACAGTTTTGGATGAGGTGAACAAAACTTTCATACACAAGACAGAACACAAAACATTGGGTATAAATTGGGTAAAGTATATATATATATATATATATATATATATATATATA
>WNGS01066681.1:6889162-6902741 GCA_020271785.1 Procambarus virginalis | reverse complement strand
ACCTTCGGTGTTTAAGGGAAAAATTTGTTTTGCACTTCAGAGTTTGACGGTTTGCTAAACAAATGCTTATACACATAAGCAATTTGTTTAGTGCATGTGTAGCAGGTTTGACTATTTAAATACTGTATGGGTGCTGCATGCTGTCTTGGATTAGTTTATTATTTAAAGTGCTGATTTGTCAAGGCAGATAAGTATATAATATTGAATTTTAGAGTACTATATACATGTTTCATATTTTCTTAAACAATACAAATATAAAGACGTGTGTTGGAAATTGAAGTTAAGGTTTTTGTCTGTGTGAATGCCAAAAAGTTGCCATTCTTTGCCCTCAATTTGGATATTGTTCATTATTTCAATTTGATTGGTTGATATTTCTAAATATGCAAAACTTTTCTTGTTAGGGGTGAGTTTGTTGTTGGCCATGTGTAGATATTTTCAATCGATATTCAATTTCAATCAATATGTCTCTTGGAGTAAGTGGGTTGCATTTGAGAATGTAGGTACTGTAATTTAGAAAGTAATACTGTATTGTTTAAGATGGTGCATGGCATTTGGTAGGTCATAGACGTAAACAAAAAGTGGTGGACCATATGTGGTACCCTGTGGAATGCCAGTATTAATTGGCATTGTGGGTGAAGTAGCATAATTACAAAATTTGTATGCATCATAGAGGTGAGATTGTGTACTGAAGGAATGATATTTTTTCATCTTACAAAATAATTATCTGGAGAAAGCATTAAACCTGATTCAATAGGGATGCAATTTGGCAAGGTTCTGATAAAAGGCATAACTAGGTTAACAAAGACCTACTGGGTTCTCACTTTGTATGCAGGTGTGAAACGGGATGGGGTTTTGGGAGTTCTACTCAAAGCCTGACCTGGGGCTAGGCTTGATTTGTGAGTGCTTGGTCTACATGCTGTTGCTTGGAGTGGCCTGCAGGCCCACAGCCTGGCTGGTCCAGCACTTCTTGAAACTATTCTTTTTCTGTGTCCACCTTTGTTCTGGCAATATTTCTTCTAGTTGCTTAGAGTATGTTGGACAGCTGTGAACCTCTGATGTTCAGTGTTCTCTTCCCCACGTCAAATAATTAGTTATTTGCTCTAAAACGGTTTCTATTCTGCATTTTCTTCCATAATTTACTCCAGTACAGTATGTTTACTGTATAGATTTAGGATCTGGCCTTCCAATATTTTCCATGTGTTATTTGATCTCTCGTCTCCTTTCTAGGGAGTACATTTTGAGAGCTTTGAGATCTAAAAAATTTAGATGCTTTGTGTCTGTTACGTATATATTGTCTGTATTCCCTCTATTTTGGCACTCTCTTCACTGAAGGCTCCCCCCAAACTAATTGAATTTTAATATTCATGGTACTGTAGCATTCTTGTGTGTGACATGTTAGTGGCATTTTAAATTGATTTGGAGATGCTGTATGTACTTGGTTTTTAAAAGGTGCCCAGTTAGTAAATGGACTAATTTTGGTTCTGGTTTATCATGTTTATTATTATATATATTTATCTTGTTGACCAACCACGTACTAGAAAGTGAAAGGATGACGACGTTTCGGTCCGTCCTGGACCATTCTAAAGTAATTGTGAGTGGTCCAGGACGGACCGAAACGTTGTCGTCCCTTTACTTTCTAGTGCGTAGTTTGGTCGGTATTTCAGCCACGTTATCGTGACTCGTCTGCTTATCTTGTCAACTTAGTTTAAAGACATATATCTGCCTAATAAATAAAATGATTGAATTAACGTTTTTAAATAAAAACTTGGTCTCTTACAACAAAGGTATAATGCGTGGTGTTGGTTTGACATTTTTAAATTATAATATTTTTCAAACTGAGCAGAGGCTGTATGCTGCTTCAACTGTAGAGATTTGTAGTCTGTGGGGAAAAGGCTCCAATATAACGGTACATTTGCTTGCCACTGTGCTTTGGGCAGTCTAAAGGTTAATGTCTCAATTACAGTACAGTACAGGTATTACCAAGACTTTTTTTTTTTTTTTCTTAGGGACGATACTCGGGATCCCGTCTGACCAGTGCACCTTCACTCTGTACGGGAGCAACTGGAGATTTACTCTTAACGGTTTGCCGCCGTGGTACTGAGGTCCACTTCTTGCCTCCATTCTGAGGCTCAGCAGGCCGTAACAAAGGTAAAGAATGCAGACACGATTAGGTTATGAAAGCAGTATTAGACTTCATTTTGTTGCTAGAAATTAACTTACATATGGCCATTGTAGGCTAATTTTATGAAGTCCCAGAAATTATTTTTGTTCTATAAAAAAAGTTGGGAATTGGCTATTTATCATAATATCTAGACCTATATTACATATACAGAATGCATTTGACATTTTTTTTATTTACAACTTAGACTTTCTATTTTGGTGTTGGCATTTTAAGACTGGCATGGCTAGTAAGAATTCTATCTGTACCATTTTTCTTAAATTAGGAACACCTGTACCTTGTAATTGGTTCTTGTTTTTTTAGATTCAGCTATGTTGAATTAAAGTTCCGAGTAGCACGGGTTATGGTGAGCCCGAAGTGCACTTGTTTNCATTTTGAATGAAATATTTACAATCGTTGGAACATTGGTTATAGAATTGTCTCTGAATTCACGTATCTTTTCGCACTCCATCACAATAGTGACGGAGGGTGTGCGAATAATTTTGTTGACAGTTTACATTTGGTCAGGTCTGGATGTGCAACAAAATTATGCATTTTAACCCTTACTTTATTTACGACTTGCCAGAATTCGTTCAAGTTTCTGTTACTCCCAACTTTTTTTGCAAACTCCTGCCAATACTTGCTCCTAATTTCCTTTCTCTTCTCCCCACACAGCCTAGCAACTGCCAGTAAAGCATTCTTCCTTCCTCAGTCCTACCACTCCTATTCCAATCCCTGTGAGCTCTCCTCATTGTTAATGTCCACCCCCTTAGCATCTTGTCCTGTGTATAATTTTCTTTTCTAGGGGGAGTTTTTTTATACTGAATATTCTTCTGTTCAAATTCGTGTTAAATACATCCACCTCTTTAATTAGATCTTCATAAATGCTTCTGCCGAAACTGGCCTATAAGTATCATACCAAAATTTAATATGACCAACAAGACCCCTTAATTCCCCCTCACTAAACTCCAACCTTTTTCTCTAAAGGCAGGCATTCTTTTGATCTATTTTAAGCTGTATTTGTAATGCAAAATGATCACTTAGCATTTCATCCACAGTAAGACAATTCCCCTCTATGTCCCCAACATTTATCAAACAAGCATAATCTAATCTCCCTCCCCGCAGATGAGCAGAAGGCTCGCCCACCAGTTGAACATCTTCATGTTCCTGCAAAAGCTGGTACCCTCTGCAACCATTACCATTCACTTTACCCTTGATCCTAAAGCTGGATGTCTGGCATTAAACTTTCCTACCACAAGCGTATCTTCAGAAAAGAGGGAATTTGACATCTTAAATCAAAGGAGTTATCATAGATGTATAGGTTAATTAAATTTAACTCTTGGTCTTGTAATTGTATCCGCAAACTAATACTTTCAATACCTCCATATCTCTCAGGTATCTCAGCAGGTATGGTATTTTTGACATGACATGAGACTCCCCTAATTCCTCCACCAGCATATGAGTGAAAACCTTTATAGCCATTTAGCCTCAGAATGCTACCATCCCTATCCCCAGTTTCCTGGAATGCTATTATGTCAATATTCACTCTAATAGGATAATAGTGTACATTCACCGCTCAAGTTTTTAACCCATTAACATTCCAAGATAGTATCCTCACTCTACTTTCTTCCATGGTGAATATTAATAAAACTACCTTTTGGCATGAATTTTGCTTTCTCCTCACTTGTACAACAACTAATAACATCAAAGGTGACGTTAAAAATAGATACATTAGAAAAAAATGGGTATAAAGTAAGATTCATGTGGATCCGTTTACATGTGGGAATATTGTTGAATGAGGCAATTGATGGGAGCGAAGAGAGGGAGGGAATTTTCAGGAGAAAACGCCAAACCATTACGACTATACAGTACTTGAAAGGGATCAGGATAAGGATTTGGGATGGGACGGTGGTGGAGGGGGGGGGGGGGGGATGAATGGTGCCCAACCATTTGGACCGTCGGGGATTGAACGCCGACCTAAATGAAGCGAGACCGTCGCTCTACCGTCCAGCCCAAGTGGCTTGATCAAGTATATAATGTCTGGCTGAGGCTTCCACCAAAAGGAACCGTTACACATTATATAATAATTAAAGGCACACCCAAAAATGTATCCTTGGTCAAAGCTAAAATTGAAGGGGGGCGAAGAGAGCCTCGGAAAAAACTTGTCGATGTTGTAAGAAAACTTTGAAATAAAGACAAGAATCAAGATGATCCAAGAGGATGAACAAAAAAGTTAAGAGAACGGCAATAGTGGACAGCAGTAACACACTTAAGCATTATGCAATAATAAATACAAATTCGTCCTTCACGTATAGAAGAGGAAATTAGTCTACTTGGAAGGATTCAATTTACATGAGATTCAGAATAGGATACAAATATTTATGGCAGTACGGTGTTGATGTCAGTGAAATAGATAAGGAGTGTAAATTATGTAGCATGCCGTACGCCCACACCTTAGATCATTATGTATTAAAGCGTCAACTTATTGATAACTATAGTAATAAGGAAATAAGTAGTGTACCACATCAAATTGTTTGGATGCGTGATAATGGTATGATAGGCAGAATACTTAGGAGCTACACGCACTTTGCCTCAAGAGTGTAACATTTATATGCTGTGTTTACTATACTAACTGCAATGTTAAATGAGATCTTGTACTGTGTTGTGGATTAATACACACTGGATTTATGCGCCCCTTAAGGGCTTGAAGTAGAGGAGGGTAGAAATAGCCTAAGCTACGCTATCCCTTTGAGATGTATTTTATTGTCTCAAAACGTACTTGAACTGCTCCAGGCTTCGTCTCAACTTCTTCGACACTTCACTTTTTTATATTTTATAAATATAGAAACATACTAAATTCATTGTGTCTAATCAATCAAATACGTCACGTAAATATACGGTACATGGTTATTTCCCGCATAAAGACATAATTTAAAACTTCAAATATGTGCAATTACCCTAAATTACGCTAAAAAAATAAAGATCATGAGTAATATTTCACCATGCATCGTATTTTTTAACACTGTAGGTTAATTTGGTAAAATGTAAGATAACTCCGTTTTCTATTATGGTCCATTTTCTATCTGGACTTGTCAAGCCCGCTGGCTTCCTGTCCCCGTCAAGACCACTATGGAGATGGTGGCCCTCAGGTGAACACTTCCAGGTGTTCAAACTGCGCGCGGCACCAGCAGCATCACTATGATTTATACAAAATATCAAATAAGACGGGGTTTATATTAATTGTAATTTAGATATTTAGATATTAAATATTTCGGTTGTGTTGGTACATTGTGAAGAGAGTAGTAAGATATGTGAGCAGGGAGCCTTGAGGGAGGATGGAGGCCAGTGTGTTGTCGGCCGCCACAACACACGGTGTAGGTGTGCTTATTCCTCAGTGCCGCCCCATGTGCAACCTTCTATGTTCCCAAGGGCCAAATCAACCTCCAAAATTTATTCATTAAGAAGGCCCCGGTCGTCAGTCCAGGTAACTGTGACGATGCTTGTGTGTCTGGAAGTATATCTAGTCACTCTTAGCCCCCGGTCAGGTCTAACTCTCCCGACTTTTAACTCCTCGGTCACGAGCATACTTAACACAAACACTAGTTATTTTATCATATAAAGCCTTTATAAGGTAAACTGTTGAAGTTATTGTTTAAAAGGTAATAAGTCTCATGATCTGATTAGTATTACTGTATGTGGATTTTGTTTGTTTATTCATTTATATTTAAGAATGTAGAATGGTCGTGGGAGTAAATACGGTACAGTCTTGCATACTGTAGCTACTTGATGGCTGCACACATCATGCAAGCACCATGCTTAATTAATATTGACTAAAAACCTGACCAGGTTTTGGTTTGTTTTGACTTGGTCTCTGAAGAGGACTGTTTAGTGTACAAGGGTTCAAACTATGGCCAAATTAGGTCCAGGGGGAATGTTAGAGAATTATTGTACAGTATAAGGGATGATAACTTTAGTGTACCATGTACTTTATCATCAGCCCCCTGCTATACAGTACTTGTTATGTACAGTATTAAATCTTGACATATAGTGTGTGTACAATGTGCAGAGCTTTATAATATTATATATGAATTAATTATATATTTTAAAGTGTGCCCATGTTTTATATTGTATTGCATTGGAAAGGCTGAAAGTGAACTTATTTAAAATTTTTAATACTAAATTACAGTAACTTAAAATTAAAGTTCACTTTCATCTTTTCCAGTGCTATACAATATAAAACAAGGCACACTTCAGTAATATGGTACTGTAATGTAATCAATGACATAGTAATCTACCTTGAGGTTACCTTGAGGTGCTTCCGGGGCTTAGCGTCCCCGCGGCCCGATCATCGACCAGGCCTCCTAGTTGCTGGACTGATGAACCAGGCTGTTGGACGCAGCTGCTCGCAGCCTGACGTATGAGTCGCAGCCTGGTTGATGAGGTATCCTTTGGAGGTGCTTATCCAGTTCTCTCTTGAACACTGTGAGAGGTTTGCCAGTTATGCCCCTTATGTGTAGCGGGAGCGTGGTGAACAGTCTCGGGCCCCTGATGTTGATAGAGTTCTCTCTGAGTACCAGTTGCACCTCTGTTTTTCAACGGGGGTATTCTGCACATCCTGCCATGTCTTCTGGTCTCATGTGATGTTATTTCTGTGTGCAGGTTTGGGACCAGCCCCTCTAATATTTTCCATGTGTAAATTATTATGTATCTCTCCCGCCTGCGCTCAATCTAAACATAAAAATAATAATAATAATTTTTATTTGCAAGAAGGTACAATGGGTTGGTGAAATTACATAAAACTGGTGTTTTTACATTCATGCTAAACCACTAACATGCATAGCATTTTGGGCAGGTTCTTAATCTAACATATCTGGTAAGATGAAAAGGTATGTTGTAGCAAGGTTTTATATCAACAGATAACTACAATGTAAGTTAACAGAGGTGATTACACTGGTAAGGATATATGTCTTCAGTACTAATATTGGGGAAGTTGGTAGTACAAGATACAGTGAGAGTTTGAAGCACAAGGTAGGATACTATGAGGATGGAACTAGGTACTTTTTTTTATTTTACTTTTGAACAGGGGGATGGGTTGGACAATTTTTTAATTCATCAGGGAGTGAGTGCCAAAGACTGGGTCTTTTTATTTGCATGGAGTGTTTGCAAAGTTCACAGAGCTTAATCAGCTTGAGTGGGAGAAATGTTTTATGTATAGTGTATATATAAAATTACAATGTGTTTGACAATAGTATTTTTATAATTTGTAACTTCACTGTACAGTACTGTTAACTTGAATAAAGTGATAGATATAGGCATGTTTCTGCAAAGATATTGTGTATAGTGTCTTTTCAAACTGTATCTGATATGCAGATGATATCACAATAACATAGTTAAAGAGTTTATATCTAACCCACACATCTGAAAATGACACAAATTGATGATGGTCCAGGACGGACTAAAATGTTGTCGCTTCTTCATTTTCAGATGGGTGGGTTGGATATGTAGCTGATGTGGTCATGGTCATATTTCCCAGATTAAACAATGGTTATCTGGGCAATTTGTGAATTCACAATTGACTATCGATTTAAATACTGTACAGTAGTTGCAATTTTAAATCGTTACTGAAAGTTGTAAAAATATTGTGCATTGAATGAATTGGGAAGGACATTGATAAACTAAAATTCAGCAGCCTCAGGTGTGGATGGAATTTAATTCAAAGTTGTAAAGGAACTGGCAGATGAACTATGCCTACCACTAGAACCCCTTTTCAGTAAATCTCTGAACCAAGAGATAGTTCCTCCAGGTTGGAAATGCTGTACTGTATGCAAATGTCACCCTTCTACTAAAAAAAGGCAGAAAGAGCTCGGCAGAAAACTGCCATCCGATCAGCTTGACATGGGGGCCTGTGGCTGAATGGACATCGCTTGGGATTCGTAATCCTAGGGTCCGGGTTCGATCCCCGGTGATGGCGGAAATCAAATGGGCAGAGTTTCTTTCACCCTGACCTCTGTTACCTAGCAGTAAATAGGTTATCAACAATCAACAAGGTATCAACCAGGTTCCATGGAGTTAGACAGCTGTTATGGGCTGCTTCCTGGGGTGTGTGTGTGTGTGTGAGGGGGGGGGGAATTAAAAAGTCGATTGACAGTCGAGAGGCGGGCTCGACCCCCGCAAACACAACTAGGTGAATAAATCACACGTCTGCAACTCGTGGAGAGAATCCCAAGTGAGGAAATCGCTCACCATCTCGGTAAACAATCTTGCAAACTCGATGCAACATGGGCAGGCAAAGTCACAATAACGTGGCTGAAGTATGTTGACCAGACCACACACTAGAAGTTGAAGGACGACGACGTTTCGGTCCGTCCTGGACCATTCTCAAGTCGCTTCTCAAGCGACTTGAGAATGGTCCGGACCGAAACGTCGTCGTCCCTTCAACTTCTAGTGTGTGGTCTGGTCAACCAACGATGCAACATGGGTTTGTTAAAAATAGATCCTGCCTTACAAACCTGCTCACATTTTTGGTGGGGGGGGGGGACCTCTGACAAGCTGCTGGCTTCCAGTCCTCGTCAAGGCCACTAATGTTAATGGCCCTCGAGTCAATTCAAGAATTATAATATAAGTACTGTACCTGTATAGTACAGTGACATCTGAAATTCTGGATCATGAGGTTTAGAAACCTGAACTAAATAAACTTCCATATCAAGAATTGTCGATGGCTACAGGGCTAACGTCACTGCAAACCAGACATGACAGGGCTGAGCTCATTAAAACTTAAATATTTTAACAATTTGGAGGATATTGATGCAGGCCACTTTTTCAAAAGATCAGATGTATCAAGAAAAAGGAGCAATGGATTTAAGCTTAACAAGCCACAGTACTGTATGGGACAAAATGGGAGAAGTTTTTCATCCATAGGGTTATGAACTGCCTATCTGTTAATACTGTAAATGCTAAAACACTGCTGCATGTTAAGATCCAAACAGACAATATCATCAGAACAAATGGTGGGGGGAGGCAGAAGCTTGACAAACCACTGGCTTCCTGTCCTTGTCGAGGCCATTAGACGAGGTAAACCAATCTGGATTTGCGTGAAATCCATTTCTTGTTTTTCCCATTTGGCTATTGCAAAATTTTCCATATTTTTCTTTATAGCAAGTTCAAGGTTTAAATATAAAGGCTAAAGGTTACTGTACTGTAATAGGTTTATATACGCAGTACTGTTCTACATAATTACATTTGAACGAAGAGGGTTTGACTTTTTAAGAAAATGTTGGTTTACTGTTAGTTCCACAGATAACTGCATGGGTTCAACAGACGAACTATATTTGGTTCATGTAACAACTTCAACTGATTCACGACTGAACTGCAATCGACTTGACATGGTTTGAGCAACACTTGCTGAGTTTGAACAATACTAATTGAGAACACAATGTGATCTTTTTCAATCTTTTATGGCAAGATGGTTATGCTTGCAAGAGTCTACACACATTTACAATTGTACCTACCTTATTCCCATGTAAGATCCTGAAAAAGTACTTGGAAAATTCTGTCTCTAATTACAATGCAACAACTTGTGGGAAAACTTGTAGGAATAATAAACTTATACTTGTCCTTTTTATTGTATTAATGATCCCTTTAATGCCAAGCGAGAGTCTACGGTACTGCAAATGAGCTTGGTTTCAAGCTTTCACCCGTTACTATTACCAATAGTGTATCTTGAGTATTTTTTATAATTGCTTTTAATGGCTTAACCACTTCTTTGGGCTGGGGTTTATTCAGCACTGTCTTGACCTTGATTTGCTGTTGTATTGTAGTACAAATTTTAATCTTCAGTGATGGTTCCATCTTGCAATCAACATTCTTTCGGTTTGTATTAGGAAGCAAATAATCTAATGTCTGCCCATATCCCTTGAAGGAAGTCAGCTTGTATATATAGAGCTTTGGGTGGAAAATCTTATGCTTGCTTGTCATGGGCAATCTCTTGGGTGGAAATCTTATGCTTGCCTGTCATGGGCATTGCACATTAAATACCCATGTGATGACTACATAAAGACCCTTGTCTTACTCATCTTGTTGCATGCTTTCTGGGTGCAGGTAAACCTTACTCAAATTACTCCTTCCTAGCATTGTACTGTCAAAACTTATGGATACCCACAGTATTTGCCAGTTTTAACTTGGACCTTGTCATCTTGATGTTTGGCATCATATTAGTTTGTCCTGGCACAGTAGCCCTTTATTCTTCCTCCATCCTACAGCTAGTATGCACAATGGTGTTTTTGCAATGATTCATCAAAGAATCCCATTCATGCTTGTACTGCACTCCAATCAGTACCCTCTCTTGAGAACCCAATGTGATATTTTACAATCTTTTACTATAAGATGGGTATGCTTGCAAGAGTTTTCACACATTTACAATTGTCCCTACCCTATTTCCATGTAAGATCCTGATTATTCAAGTTTGTAGGGTGAAGTTGCCTATCTCCAGTTGTCAGCAATGATAAAAACCTATAGCACCTGCACTAGTGCATAGAACAAAATTGGCAAATTTTATATATCTAAAATATTGACACATGAAATGCATCTAATATAAACCTGTTAGAATAAATATTACAACTAATATTTCCATGATACAGTACATGATTCTCACAATGTGTTTTTTTATCAAATTTGAGGTGTTAAGTTTTATTTAAGAAACAAAACCCCTCAGACGTCTTGCTGGTATCCTTTGGCTCCAAGGCCCAAACATTTGGAAGACAAAATGATGCATTGTAACTGAAACAACTTCTCGAACACTGGCTCGTGGTGCAGGCGACCAGGCCCCACGAGCCAGTGATGGAAGACGGGTCAGTAGCCCCAGCTACATTAAACCCTGACCAGGCTTCATCTTTGGTTAATTAACCTGTCTGATCTGTTCCCCTCCCACTTCTTTGGCAGGGTTAAATCCCAAGTGGCGACTACCATATCACCTGAAGTGACTTTATTTTTAGTTAGAATTGCATCTTTAAACCCCCCCCTGCTTAATGGGGAAGAGCATCATGGTAATCGTAATTGAACACACAATATTCCCTCAACCACTGCTGTGTCCCGGAGCTGTTTGTCCCCGGTACGTGGCTGAACTATTTTGATATGATGACCATACCTGCCCTGATGATTGACACATATGCAAGCACCTTGTTGACTCTGGGGATACCTATGTTACCTTTAACCCCACCAGATTGGCACGTGTCATTGCAGCCCCTTCTAAAGAGGCAATTAATTGCCTACCGTCTTTTTTCAGGCCTCCAAAAATGTCCAGTTAAATGTTGGTATCAGCACAGTCTTGACTACTATGAGGATATTAAATATATCCTTGAGTCCCAGGTTATTCTATGCTCCATGCTGACAATGCATTATCTGTGGAAATATGGACATGATTCATGGAAGTGCAATAGTGTGATGCCCCTTGTCCCTTATATAGTGACCCTGGGCCATTCTAGGAGAGTGTTTTCTTCTCCCTAAGCAAGCTGCATCAACTGCAGTGTTGCCCACTCTGCCTTCCAACACCCATGCATGCAATATAAATTTGAACAAAGTATCCTCAACTTCCAAACCATTGCAATTACTGAATATATCCTCCTCCCTAACCCATGTGATGGTTTGTCACGAAGTCTTTCTCTCCAGATGTGTTACTAGGTTTTTTACCACAATCTTACACTCACCACTTGCATGGTATACAAGTTAAGGACACTGGCCTTGTAGTCAGTGCCTCTGTCTGTCACCCTTTTGTATATTGGGACCACATTCGCAGTCTTCCATATTTCTGGTAGGTTCCCCCGTTTCCAGTGACTTACTATACACCTTATGGATTGGTGGTAAGCAAATGTCTGCCTCTTTCAATACCCATGGCGAGATTCCATCGGCCCAACAGAGTTTTCTCAACAACCAGCTCCAATAGGTGCTTTTTGACACTCATCTACTGTAATTTCGAACCTAACAAGGGTCACCTGGTTGCGACCACTTTCCCAGCGCCGTGATATCTCCCTGTTCTATTGTAAAGACCTACTGGAAAAACTTTTGTTGAGTTTCACAACCTCTTTGTCATCTCTGTGTAACTGTCTCGCCCACCCTAAGTTTAATCACCTGTTCCTTCACTGTTGTCTTCCTCCTGAGTTGTATGTGTAGTGTAGCTTGGTGTCAGTCTTGGCTTTATTAGCTATATCATTTTCATACCTTTTCAGCTGCTCTTCTCACAGACATACTCGTTCCTGGTCGTGGTGTGTATTAGTGGTGTCAGGCATTGTATGAACTAGCTAGCTCTATCTAGAAATCCAACATTTATGTTTGTAACCCATTTTCAATGTATGTACCTTTACCTGAATAAACATCGTATCTATCTCACTATATTAATACCCTTACCTCACCACCCCCTAACCTACCAATGATTCAGTGTTGATATTCAAATGACTCAATTTGACACTTCAAAAGGTGTGCAATCACCTCCAATTACGCTCAAAAATAGCACTTGAGCATCAGAGTGGATAGCCATCGTAGTTTTGAAACTGCTGTAAATATGGTAATATATTATAAATGTCAGTTTTCTATGTAACCCTTTCCACTACCACCCACAAGGATGGGTATGGGGTGCATAATAAATGAACTAAAACTAACTCTGTTTTCTCTCATGGTCTTATTTCGGATATAAAAAAGGCGTAATTGAAACTTCAAATTATGCAATTAATCTGAATTACGGCATGAAAAAAATAACAGTCAAGAGTTAATATTTACAATATGCATCGTATTTTCAAGTCAACCCCGACCGCCTTGTGCTGTAGCTGCCCTATCACGACTCCCAACAACAACAACAACAACAAACAGCAATGTTAGCGCAGGTAAGTGTACTTACATTAAGGTGAGAAGGCGATTACTTACCTCAGTACCACAGTGAAGTGGTTATCGTGGTTGAGGGGTTACGACCTGATACACAACCTGATGCAACCCCGTCAGTTACTGCCCAACTGCCCTCCTCTCACATAACATGTAAGTGATATAATCTCGCTGAATCATAGAGTTACGTATAGCCTAATTGAAACAATGTCATTGAAAAAAAGTAGAATGTGGATAATGGTTTTTATCATTGTCAAAGACAGAAAAAGCAGTTAATAGACTATTGAGTTTTAAGCACAATAACCGGCGTTACCTGGATGTAAACTCACAGCTGTTGCTAAACTCAGATTCCTCTGTTAATGCTAGAGTCGGTCAAAGCAATTAGGTGAAGGAGGAAACTTTCCCATACGTCTCCATTCTGTAATTAAAGTTATTAAAGTATGTTACAGGATGGGGCTATCCCATCCTCGTTTTTCATGGTATCGTCGTTTTCCCTTGTATCCTTTCATAGGTTTCTAAGTTTTTTTGCCAGCTTTGTTCTCCTTAATTTAACTA
>WNGS01066681.1:6835688-6889137 GCA_020271785.1 Procambarus virginalis | reverse complement strand
GGTAAATCTTGCCTTACAGCTTGATAGAATTCTACGATCAGGTGACAAGAATTAAGCAAGAAAGAGAGGGTGGGGCGGACTGCATTTTTTGGACTGTCGGAAAGCCTTTGACACAGTACCCCATAAAAGGTTGATGCATAAGCTGGAGAAACAGGCAGGAGTAACAGGTAGGGCGCTCCAGTGGATAAGGGAGTACCTAAGCAATAGGAAGCAGAGAGTTACAGTGAGGGTGAGACCTCAGACTGGCGTGAAGTCACCAGTGGAGTCCCACAGGGCTCTGTACTTGGACCTATCCTGTTCTGATATACGTAAATGATCTCCCAGAGGGTATAGACTCATTCCTCTCAATGTTTGCTGACGACGCCAAATTATGAGAAGGATTAAGACAGAGGAGGACAGCTTGAGACTTCAAGAAGACCTGGACAAGCTGCAGGAATGGTCGAACAAATGGCTGTTAGAGTTTAACCCAAGCAAATGTAATGTAATGAAGATAGGGGTAGGAAGCAGGAGACCAGATACAAGGTATCATTTGGGAGATGAAATACTTCAAGAGTCAGAGAGAGAGAAAGACCTGGGGGTTGATATCACGCCAGACCTGTCCCCTGAAGCTCATATCAAGAGGATAACATCAGCAGCATATGCCAGGTTGGCTAACATAGAACGGCCTTTAGAAACTTGTGTAAGGAATCTTTCAGAACATTATATACCACATATGTCAGACCAATCCTGGAGTATGCGGCTCCAGCATGGAGTCCCTATCTAGTCAAGCATAAGACTAAACTGGAAAAGGTTCAAAGGTTTGCCACCAGACTAGTACCCGAGCTGAGAGGTATGAGCTACGAGGAGCGACTGCAGGAATTAAACCTCACTTCGTTGGAAGACAGAAGAGTTAGGGGGGACATGATCACCACATTCAAGATTCTCAGGGAATCGACAGGGTTGATAAAGACAGGCTGTTTAACACAAGGGGCACACGCACTAGGGGACACAGGTGGAAACTGAGTGCCCAAATGAGCCACAGAGATATTAGAAAGAACTTTTTTAGTGTCAGAGTGGTTGACAAATGGAATGCATTAGGAAGCGATGTGGTGGAGGCTGACTCCATACACAGTTTCAAGTGTAGATATGATAGAGCCCATAGGCTCAGGAAACTGTACACCTGTTGATTGACGGTTGAGAGGCGGGACCAAAGAGCCAGAGCTCAACCCCCGCAAGCACAACTAGGTGAGTACAACTAGGTGAGTACACACACACACACAAGGTGTAGAATTTACAGGACAAGGTTGGCAGAACAGGAATTTATATAGGTCTAATTGCTGACAATCACAATTTATGGAATGGTACAACTTACAACACCATTTATGGACTGTAATGTAGTTCCCAACCTTAAGGCTTCAATCCTAACTGTAGCTCTATTTACCCAACAGTAAAAAGGGTACCTGGTTGTTACACGATTAGGAGGGTCGTATTCCAGGACAAATTAGGATTACGGACTTGCCTGAAACGCTCGATTTCATTTCAAATTACGTCCACTTTTGGCCATAGCGCGCATACGAGCCAAAAGCGACGTTATTTTTAAGAGGACGGGTTGCATAGACACAGCTAGTACAGTATATATGCACAGAATGTTCTTTCAACGAATAACCCACACGTTCAAAGGCTTTACATTACAAAATCCGCTCTCACACAGTACCAAAACTTGCACATAACAATTTCATACAAAGCCACCCACTCTTCCCATAATACACCATTCAGTTAATAGACAGTCTCCCTAATAGCATGTAAGCAAGAACTTTGCTTATGCATCTCAATAAATTATAAATTTCCACGAGCAACATCCTTATCTCCTCAACGTGCCATTATTTTAAGGTAGGTTCAGACAACCTATATATATATATATATATATATATATTTATATACAGTATATATACAAGAGTTGTTACATGATCGAGTTTTGGTATTGTTAAAAAAATATAATAGTTAGGGAATTATTGGGTTCGCTTCTCTTATGGAGGGTAGCAGAGAGAAAACGTTCTTATGGTTATAAGTGGTTAGATTGTGGGTGGGTTGGAGGGAGGGATCTGTCACTTAATTCGTAATTGAGCCTTCAAATGGTGGAGTTACCTTCGGAAACATGACGACTTTAGGTTTATCTAATTTATTTAAACGTTTGTTGCATGAATCTACGTGTAATAACGACGAAATTAAAGGGTAAAAGAGTGTTGCTCAACAAGCCACAATGTAGAGAGGGTTCAGTTCCTGAACCGATTATGTGCCTCTGTATCCTTTACACCACCGCCCACGGGATGGGTATGGGGTGCATAATAAAGAAAGAAATTGAATTGTAGGACTAGGAACAAGAGTTGCTTTTTCATCCACAGGGTTATAAACCCATGGAACGGCTTACTCGCCGAAGCCGTAAGTGCCAAAAACTGTGTTAAGCTTTAAAATCTTCCTAGAAAGGTTCCTCATGACAAATTGGAGGACCTTCGATAAGCCGATTTGGATTTGGAGGGTCATATTCAGGGAAAATAAAGATTAAAAACCTGCCCGAAACGCTATGCGTGTTAGTGGGCTTTACAAGAATATATAAAATCTGTATCTATAAATATAATACAAATAAAAGAATATATCGAGTGTTGTAATAGTGAATGATTTTGTAACTAGCTCATCAAGATTGTAACTTGCTTAGCTAAATGAATTGTGGGGTTCAGTCCCTGAGCCCATTATGTGCCTCTGTAACCCTTTCCACTACCGCCCACAAGATGGGTATGGGTGCATAATAAATGAACTAAAACTAAAACTAAAACTGTAATAGTGACCTCGTTTTTTTGCGATGATTTTCGATTTCGCTGTATTTCCTTGCCAGCCTTTCATGTGGTACCTATCGAAAGCTTTAGCAAAATCCATGTTTACCATCCATGGAAGGCCATTGTCTGAGTAGCCGTTTCCAAAAATGTGAATAAGTTTGTAAGGCAGTATCTGTTTTTAAAAATCCATTGTGTCGATTGTGCAAGGTTGTTCACAGGTTGTTCACTGAAAGATGTTGAATGATTAGCACATAAGCTAATGAATTCTCATTAGCTTATGAGCACATTTTTTGCAGGGATATTCCTGCAATGAGATGGGTCTATTAATTCTACTGGGTCCACTAATTACAATTAATACCTCTTCCCAAGTGCACCGTTAATACTTCTTTGCAAACCTGCTAGAGGATGGTCAGGTGAGGTATGGACTGGAAATATAACTAATCGATAGCGAATCATCATCCACGGGAGACATCTCCTGTCCACGAGGCTAACCATAGCCTGTGCTTCTTGCCCAGCTCCTGTGCCAGGTAAGTTACGGGCTCACCATAGCCCGTGCTACTTGGAACTGGTTCCGGGTAGCTGAATCTATAACAACAACACAACAACAGGTAAAAGTACATATATTCAAAATGAGTTACAAACATAATGTTGGTAGTCTAGACAGAGCTAGTATATACTATGTCTAGCCACTAATACGCACAGCGTTTCAGGCAAATCTTCAACTACAAATCATCATCAGTCAAACTCCAAGTGTCGCTCAGTATAGACGCTTGAGAGATATCGTTTAGTTTATCGCACATTTATTTATTTATTTATTTATTTACAGGAAGGTACATTGGGGGTTAAGAGAGTACATTGCAATGATGATTTTACATTCTTGTAAAGCCACTAGCACGCATAGCGTTGATCTAACAGATAATTTTAAGTCGGTAATTTCCAGCAAAATTAACAAAAAAAATTTACAGTTACATTGTAAGAAAATGACACAATACACAAAAATTAGATTAATACACAATA
The DNA here is from genome assembly GCA_020271785.1 of Procambarus virginalis. Taxonomy (NCBI): domain Eukaryota; kingdom Metazoa; phylum Arthropoda; class Malacostraca; order Decapoda; family Cambaridae; genus Procambarus; species Procambarus virginalis. The sequence goes on along the minus strand of WNGS01066681.1, from coordinate 6,885,310 downwards.
ATGACATACACAATAATGACATACACAATATGACAATACACAATAATGACAATACACAATAATGACAATACACAATAATGACAGAGTAGGTACATTAGGATAAAATTGAGGGTTATCAATTGGTTCATTGTAGCACAATTTGAGGATCATTTCATGGAATAATGCAGTAAAATATGCACTCAATATAACAACCATGATATACGGTGATAGCAATGATGACAAAGGTAAAGATTGTATGGCTTAGGTACATATATCGGGGGATTGGGTTGCACTAGATACAGTCCTCGATATCGAACTCATTGATGATGTGACGACTTATACTAAATTTTGTAACTAGCTCATCAAGATTGTAACTCGATTAGCTAAATGAATTGTAGGGCTCAGTCCCTGAGCCCCTTATGTACCTCTGTAACCCTTTCCACTACCGTCCACAAGATGGGTATGGGGTGCATAATAAATGAACTAAACTAAACAAAACTAGATACAGTGCGAGTATATAGGCCCTGAGGTGTGTCGAGTTCAAAAGATCTCACAACTGACATACAACCTTGATACCACACCTGAGCCTTCCTTTCGCGAAGATAATCCCCTATCCAGCGCAATAATCTCCCTTTACTACCAAGGCCAGGTAGTTCATATAAGATAACCTCTTTGTTAGCTTTATCAAAGGCTCCTTGTAAATCAATACAAAATCTATAGTAATCATTATCATTAGCTAGACATTTAATAATACAGTCAGAGGTATTTTTGCCTCTGAGGAACCCGAACAAATTACTAGACAGCTGATCACCTATTACAGTATATATAAAAGTCTATTTAAAATGATCCTCTCCATCATATTACAAAAACACGAGGTTAAGGACACAGGTCTGTACTCTCCATTGGCTTTAGGGATAGGGATGATCATAGCTTTTTTTCTATTTACTAGGAATACTGCCCTCTTTATAACTAATATTAAAGAGGTCTAACAGTGGGCTTTTCTCCATAATGGCCAGTTCATTATTTCATAAGTTACTCCATCCTCCCCAGGGGCGGTAGATTTCCTAACTTTAATCGCCATTATTAGTTCACCTCTGGTAATACCTGTGCAAGTGACATCACCACGTGAATGTGAACACCTGAGAGACATTAGAAATATGTGTAGAATAATAAACCCCACATTGTTTGAGTTAGGAAAACACTATTTGTCAAATATTGATACTGTTCTTTAAAGATTTCCCCATTTTGCACCCGCAAGATAACGTAAGCTTTTAAGGGTTGATAGATGTTAATCTTCTTGTTTGAGGAGCTGTTCACTTGAGACAGTTAAGCAAGTCCCAGCTGTGTCTGGGTACAAGTGACAGGATGAACAACCCAGCGGGTTTTCTTCCTATTGGGGAGTGTTGTACATGCTGCTATGGCGGTGTGTCCACTCACAAGATGAGTGGCGCTGCCCAATACTGTCACTATGGCGGTGTGTCCACTCACAAGATGAGTGGCGCTGCCCAATAAACTCGCCCCTCGGGGCAAAATTAAAAAAAATTAAATCACCACTGTTACCTGCTGTAAATATAAAGTCCTTTCTTAGATCTTTCCAAGAATCTAATGACTCGTTATAGCGGGCAATAAGCTAAGTTTAGCGGATTCCGCCCATTTATCTACGAGACCGTTCACAATTCCTTGCGGGTCAGGATGTTAGTTTAGTTCATTTATTATGCACCCCATACCCATCTTATGGGCAGTAGTGGAAAGGGTTACAGAGGCACATAATGGGCTCAGGGACTGAACCCCACAATTCATTTAGCTAAGCAAGTTACAATCTTGATGAGCTAGTTACAAAATTCAATATAAGTCGTCACGTCATCAATGGGTTCGAGATCGGGCACAAGTACAGTTTCCAAATTAAGCAACTGACATATGTGGAGAGCTAGTGTCACAACTGATATGTTTGTCCTGCACACCGCCCCCCATCCAGTGGGCAGCGGTGGATAGGTTACAGTCACTTAGTTACTACCTACAGTTAGCAAACTGGGATATTTGGCTAAAATGTCTGGTAGAATATCATTTTGAATGAAATATTTACAATCGTTGGAACATTGGTTATAGAATTGTCTCTGAATTCACGTATCTTTTCGCACTCCATCACAATAGTGACGGAGGGTGTGCGAATAATTTTGTTGACAGTTTACATCTGGTCAGGTCTGGATGTGCAACAAAATTATGCATTTTAACCCTTACTTTATTTACGACTTGCCAGATTTCGTTCAAGTTTCTGTTACTCCCAACTTTTTTTGCAAACTCCTGCCAATACTTGCTCCTAATTTCCTTTCTCTTCTCCCCACACAGCCTAGCAACTGCCAGTAAAGCATTCTTCCCTTCCTCAGTCCTACCACTCCTATTCCAATCCCTGTGAGCTCTCCTCATTGTTAATGTCCACCCCCTTAGCATCTTGTCCTGTGTATAATTTTCTTTTCTAGGGGGATGTTTTTTTATACTGAATATTCTTCTGTTCAAATTCGTGTTAAATACATCCACCTCTTTAATTAGATCTTCATAAATGCTTCTGCCGAAACTGGCCTATAAGTATCATACCAAAATTTAATATGACCAACAAGACCCCTTAATTCCCCCTCACTAAACTCCAACCTTTTCCTCTAAAGGCAGGCATTCTTTTGATCTATTTTAAGCTGTATTTGTAATGCAAAATGATCACTTAGCATTTCATCCACAGTAAGACAATTCCCCTCTATGTCCCCAACATTTATCAAACAAGCATAATCTAATCTCCCTCCCCGCAGATGAGCAGAAGGCTCGCCCACCAGTTGAACATCTTCATGTTCCTGCAAAAGCTGGTACCCTCTGCAACCATTACCATTCACTTTACCCCTTGATCCTAAAGCTGGATGTCTGGCATTAAACTTTCCTACCACAAGCGTATCTTCAGAAAAGAGGGAATCTGACATCTTAAATCAAAGGAGTTATCATAGATGTATAGGTTAATTAAATTTAACTCTTGGTCTTGTAATTGTATCCGCAAACTAATACTTTCAATACCTCCATATCTCTCAGGTATCTCAGCAGGTATGGTATTTTTGACATGACATGAGACTGCCCTAATTCCTCCACCAGCATATGAGTGAAAACCTTTATAGCCATTTAGCCTCAGAATGCTACCATCCCTATCCCCAGTTTCCTGGAATGCTATTATGTCAATATTCACTCTAATAGGATAATAGTGTACATTCACCGCTCAAGTTTTTAACCCATTAACATTCCAAGATAGTATCCTCACTCTACTTTCTTCCATGGTGAATATTAATAAAACTACCTTTTGGCATGACTTTTTGCTTTCTCCTCACTTGTACAACAACTAATAACATCAAAGGTGACGATAAAAATAGATACATTAGAAAAAAATGGGTATAAAGTAAGATTCATGTGGATCCGTTTACATGTGGGAATATTGTTGAATGAGGCAATTGATGGGAGCGAAGAGAGGGAGGGAATTTTCAGGAGAAAACGCCAAACCATTACGACTATACAGTACTTGAAAGGGATCAGGATAAGGATTTGGGATGGGACGGTGGTGGTGGGGTGGGATGAATGGTGCCCAGCCATTTGGACCGTCGGGGATTGAACGCCGACCTAAATTTATTTATTTATTTTTTTTATTTATGCATATACAAGAAGGTACATTGGGAATGTGTGGATACATAAAATGGTAATTACAGTCTTGTAAAGCCACTAGTACGCGCAGCGTTTCGGGCAGAAAAATGAAGCGAGACCGTCGCTCTACCGTCCAGCCCAAGTGGCTTGATCAAGTATATAATGTCTGGCTGAGGCTTCCACCAAAAGGAACCGTTACACATTATATAATAATTAAAGGCACACCCAAAAATGTATCCTTGGTCAAAGCTAAATTGAAGAGGGAGCGAAGAGAGCCTCGGAAAAAAACTTGTCGATGTTGTAAGAAAACTTTGAAATAAAGACAAGAATCAAGATGATCCAAGAGGATGAACAAAAAAGTTAAGAAAACCGCAATAGTGGACAGCAGTAACACGCTTAAGCATTATGCAATAATAAATACAAATTCGTCCTTCACTGATAGAAGAGGAAAGTCTACTTGGAAGGATTCAATTTACATGAGATTCAGAATAGGATACAAATATTTATCTAGCCTCATACCTGAGGCTAGGTATGATGATAGAGTTACAAGATACGAGCTAGATGGTGTTGAGATTCCGAAGTCGGATTGCGAAAGGGATCTGGGAGTTATAATTAGTGGGAGTTTGGGACAAGGGGATCAATGCGTGGTGTTCGTAATAAGGCGGATAGAGCGCTCGGATTTATAATCGCAGCGTGGGTGGCAGGACACCTGGTGTGGTTCTCGAGCTGTGTCTTGCTCTGGTTGGGCCCCATTTAGATTGTGCAGTTCGGTTTTGGTCGCCATGTTGGGGAATGGATGTGGATCACTTGAGCGTGTCCAGCGTGGGATGACTAAGTTAATTCCCCAAATTAGAAATCTTTCATATGAAGAAAGATTATTTTATTTTAGAAAGATTATTTTATTACACACAGATAGATATATTAGACGAGGAGGTGGAGTAGCCATATACGTTAGGGACAATTTGAAATGTAGTCTCAAAGAGGGAATCGAAACTGAGCCACACACAGAAACTATTTGGATAGAATTAAACGAAAAAGCAAATAATATTATAATAGGAGTTATATATAGGCCACCAAATTTAGACAGAATGGAAGCAAAGCATCTATGGGATGAAATATCTAGGGCATCTAGATCTAACAGTATTTATGTCATGGGTGACTTTAATTTGAGTTGAATAAACTGGTTGAACAAAACAGGGAATAGTGAAGCAGAAGATTTTCTAGAATTAATTGACGATTGCTTTCTTACGCAACACATTAAGGAACCAACACGGGAAAATAATATTTTAGATTTAGTGTTAACTAACAAGGAAACACAAATTAATGACATCGAAATAGGGAGTGAGCTAGGGAACAGTGATCACAAAGAAATCAGATTTAGCATAGAATGGAATAGACCTGTAGGAGAAAATTCTGTTAAAGTGCAGATTTTCGAAAAGCTGATTTTAATGATATGGGTTGGACATGTATATGAGTGGGATTGGGTGGTTATAAATAGGAGCTGCCTCGTATGGGCCAATAGGCCTTCTGCAGTTGCCTTTGTTCTTATGTTCTTATGTTCTTATTTATGGCAGTACGGTGTTGATGTCAGTGAAATAGATAAGGAGTGTAAATCATGTAGCATGCCGTACGCCCACACCTTAGATCATTATGTAATAAAGCGTCAACTTATTGATAACTATAGTAATAAGGAAATAAGTAGTGTACCACATCAAATTGTTTGGATGCGTGATAATGGTATGATAGGCAGAATACTTAACATAAGAACATAAGAAGAACATAAGAACAAAGGCAACTGCAGAAGGCCTATTGGCCCATACGAGGCAGCTCCTATTTATAACCACCCAATCCCACTCATATATATGTCCAACCCATGCTTGAAACAATCGAGGGACCCCACCTCCACAATGTTACGCGGCAATTGGTTCCACAAATCAACAACCCTGTTACTGAACCAGTATTTACCCAAGTCTTTCCTAAATCTAAACTTATCCAATTTATACCCATTGTTTCGCGTTCTGTCCTGTGTTGATACTTTCAATACCCTATTAATATTCCCTTTGTTATGTCCATTCATCCACTTGTAAACCTCTATCATGTCACCCCTAACTCTTCGAGTTAGGGGTGACATGATATACTTAGGAGCTACACGCACTTTGCCTCAAGAGTGTAACACTTATATGCTGTGTTTACTATACTAACCTGCAATGTTAAATGAGATTCTTGTACTGTGTGGATTAATACACACTGGATTTATGCGCCCCTTAAGGGACTTGAAGTAGAGGAGGGTAGAAATAGCCTAAGCTACTCTATCCCTTTGAGATGTATTTTATTGTCTCAATAAACGTACTTGAACTGCTCCAGGCTTCGTCTCAACTTCTTCGACACTTCACTTTTTTATATTTTAAATAAATATAAAAACAGACTAAATTCATTGTGTCTAATCAATCAAATACGTACACGTAAATATACGGTACATGGTCATATTTCCCGCATAAAGACATAATTTAAAACTTCAAATATGTGCAATTACCCTAAATTACGCTAACAAAATAAAGATCATGAGTAATATTTCCACCATGCATCGTATTTTTTAACACTGTAGGTTAATTTGGGTAAAATGTAAGATATCTCCGTTTCTATTTTCCATTTTCTATCTGGACTTGTCAAGCCCGCTGGCTTCCTGTCCCCGTCAAGACCACTATGGAGATGGTGGCCCTCAGGTGAACACTTCCAGGTGTTCAAACTGCGCGCGGCACCTGCAGCATCACTATGATTTATACAAAAATATCAAATAAGACGGGGTTTATATTAATTGTAATTTAGATATTTAGATATTAAATATTTCCGGTTGTGTTGGTACATTGTGAAGAGAGTAGTAAGATATGTGAGCAGGGAGCCTTGAGGGAGGATGGAGGCCAGTGTGTTGTCGGCCGCCACAACACACGGTGTAGGTGTGCTTATTCCTCAGTGCCGCCCCATGTGCAACCTTCTATGTTCCCAAGGGCCAAATCAACCTCCAAAATTTATTCATTAAGAAGGCCCCGGTCGTCAGTCCAGGTAACTGTGACGATGCTTGTGTGTCTGGAAGTATATCTAGTCACTCTTAGCCCCCGGTCAGGTCTAACTCTTCCCAACTTTTAACTCCTCGGTCACGAGCATACTTAACACAAAACACTTAGTTATTTTATCATATAAAGCCTTTATAAGGTAAACTGTCGAAGTTAATGTTTAAAAGGTAATAAGTCTCATGATCTGATTAGTATTATGTGGATTTTGTTTGTTTACTCATTTATATTTAAGAATGTAGAATGGTCGTGGGAGTAAAAACGGTACAGTCTTGCATAGCTACTTGATGGCTGCACACATCATGCAAGCACCATGCTTAATTAATATTGACTAAAAACCTGACCAGGTTTTGGTTTGTTTTGACTTGGTCTCTGAAGAGGACTGTTTAGTGTACAAGGGTTCAAACTATGGCCAAATTAGGTCCAGGGGGAATGTTAGAGAACTATTGTACAGTATAAGGGATGATAACTTTAGTGTACCATCTACTTTATCATCAGCCCCCTGCTATACAGTACTTGTTATGTACAGTATTAAATCTTGACATATAGTGTGTGTACAATGTGCAGAGCTTTATAATATTATATATGAATTAATTATATATTTTAAAGTGTGCCCATGTTTTATATTGTATTGCATTGGAAAGGCTGAAAGTGAACTTATTTAAAATTTTTAATACTAAATTACAGTAACTTAAAATTAAAGTTCACTTTCATCTTTTCCAGTGCTATACAATATAAAACAAGGCACACTTCAGTAATATGGTACTGTAATGTAATCAATGACATAGTAATCTACCTTGAGGTTACCTTGAGGTGCTTCCGGGGCTTAGCGTCCCCGCGGCCCGATCATCGACCAGGCCTCCTAGTTGCTGGACTGATGAACCAGGCTGTTGGACGCAGCTGCTCGCAGCCTGACGTATGAGTCACAGCCTGGTTGATGAGGTATCCTTTGGAGGTGCTTATCCAGTTCTCTCTTGAACACTGTGAGAGGTTTGCCAGTTATGCCCCTTATGTGTAGCGGGAGCGTGTTGAACAGTCTCGGGCCCCTGATGTTGATAGAGTTCTCTCTGAGTACCAGTTGCACCTCTGTTTTTCAACGGGGGTATTCTGCACATCCTGCCATGTCTTCTGGTCTCATGTGATGTTATTTCTGTGTGCAGGTTTGGGACCAGCCCCTCTAATATTTTCCATGTGTAAATTATTATGTATCTCTCCCGCCTGCGCTCAATCTAAACATAAATAATAATAATAATTTTTATTTGCAAGAAGGTACAATGGGTTGGTGAAATTACATAAAACTGGTGTTTTTACATTCATGCTAAACCACTAACATGCATAGCATTTTGGGCAGGTTCTTAATCTAACATATCTGGTAAGATGAAAAGGTATGTTGTAGCAAGGTTTTATATCAACAGATAACTACAATGTAAGTTAACAGAGGTGATTACACTGGTAAGGATATATGTCTTTAGTACTAATATTGGGGAAGTTGGTAGTACAAGATACAGTGAGAGTTTGAAGCACAAGGTAGGATACTATGAGGATGAAACTAGGTACTTTTTTTTATTTTACTTTTGAACAGGGGATGGGTTGGACAATTTTTTAATTCATCAGGGAGTGAGTGCCAAAGACTGGGTCTTTTTATTTGCATGGAGTGTTTGCAAAGTTCACAGAGCTTAATCAGCTTGAGAGGGAGAAATGTTTTATGTATAGTGTATATATAAAATTACAATGTGTTTGACAATAGTATTTTTATAATTTGTAACTTCACTGTACAGTACTGTTAACTTGAATAAAGTGATAGATATAGGCATGTTTCTGCAAAGATATTGTGTATAGTGTCTTTTCAAACTGTATCTGATATGCAGATGATATCACAATAACATAGTTAAAGAGTTTATATCTAACCCACACATCTGAAAATGACACAAATTGATGATGGTCCAGGACGGACTAAAATGTTGTCGCTTCTTCATTTTCAGATGGGTGGGTTGGATATGTAGCTGATGTGGTCATGAACATATTTCCCAGATTAAACAATGGTTATCTGGTCAATTTGTGAATTCACAATTGACTATCGATTTAAATACTGTACAGTAGTTGCAATTTTAAATCGTTACTGAAAGTTATAAAAATATTGTGCATTGAATGAATTGGGAAGGACATTGATAAACTAAAATTCAGCAGCCTCAGGTGTGGATGGAATTTAATTCAAAGTTGTAAAGGAACTGGCAGATGAACTATGCCTACCACTAGAACCCCTTTTCAGTATATCTCTGAACCAAGAGATAGTTCCTCCAGGTTGGAAATGCTGTACTGTATGCAAATGTCACCCTTCTACTAAAAAAAGGTAGAAAGAGCTCGGCAGAAAACTGCCATCCGATCAGCTTGACATGGGGGCCTGTGGCTGAATGGACATCGCTTGGGATTCGTAATCCTAGGGTCCGGGTTCGATCCCCGGTGATGGCGGAAATCAAATGGGCAGAGTTTCTTTCACCCTGACCTCTGTTACCTAGCAGTAAATAGGTTATCAACAATCAACAAGGTATCAACCAGGTTCCATGGAGTTAGACAGCTGTTATGGGCTGCTTCCTGGGGTGTGTGTGTGTGTGTGGGGGGGGGGGAATTAAAAAGTCGATTGACAGTCGAGAGGCGGGCTCGACCCCCGCAAACACAACTAGGTGAATAAATCACACGTCTGCAACTCGTGGAGAGAATCCCAAGTGAGGAAATCGCTCACCATCTCGGTAAACAATCTTGCAAACTCGATGCAACATGGGTTTGTTAAAAATAGATCCTGCCTTACAAACCTGCTCACATTTTTTGGGGGGGGGGGGGACCTCTGACAAGCTGCTGGCTTCCAGTCCTCGTCAAGGCCACTAATGTTAATGGCCCTCGAGTCAATTCAAGAATTATAATATAAGTACTGTACCTGTATAGTACAGTGACATCTGAAATTCTGGATCATGAGGTTTAGAAACCTGAACTAAATAAACTTCCATATCAAGAATTGTCGATGGCTACAGGGCTAACGTCACTGCAAACCAGACATGACAGGGCTGAGCTCATTAAAACTTAAATATTTTAACAATTTGGAGGATATTGATGCAGGCCACTTTTTCAAAAGATCAGATGTATCAAGAAAAAGGAGCTATGGATTTAAGCTTAACAAGCCACAGTACTGTATGGGACAAAATGGGAGAAGTTTTTCATCCATAGGGTTATGAACTGCCTATCTGTTAATGCTGTAAATGCTAAAACACTGCTGCATGTTAAGATCCAAACAGACAATATCATCAGAACAAATGGTGGGGGGAGGCAGAAGCTTGACAAACCACTGGCTTCCTGTCCTTGTCGAGGCCATTAGACGAGGTAAACCAATCTGGATTTGCGTGAAATCCATTTCTTGTTTTTCCCATTTGGCTATTGCAAAATTTTCCATATTTTTCTTTATAGCAAGTTCAAGGTTTAAATATAAAGGCTAAAGGTTACTGTACTGTAATAGGTTTATATACGCAGTACTGTTCTACATAATTACATTTGAACGAAGAGGGTTTGACTTTTTAAGAAAATGTTGGTTTACTGTTAGTTCCACAGATAACTGCATGGGTTCAACAGACGAACTATATTTGGTTCATGTAACAACTTCAACTGATTCACGACTGAACTGCAATCGACTTGACATGGTTTGAGCAACACTTGCTGAGTTTGAACAATACTAATTGAGAACACAATGTGATCTTTTTCAATCTTTTATGGCAAGATGGTTATGCTTGCAAGAGTCTACACACATTTACAATTGTACCTACCTTATTCCCATGTAAGATCCTGAAAAAGTACTTGGAAAATTCTGTCTCTAATTACAATGCAACAACTTGTGGGAAAACTTGTAGGAATAATAAACTTATACTTGTCCTTTTTATTGTATTAATGATCCCTTTAATGCCAAGCGAGAGTCTACGGTACTGCAAATGAGCTTGGTTTCAAGCTTTCACCCGTTACTATTACCAATAGTGTATCTTGAGTATTTTTTATAATTGCTTTTAATGGCTTAACCACTTCTTTGGTCTGGGGTTTATTCAGCACTGTCTTGACCTTGATTTGCTGTTGTATTGTAGTACAGATTTTAATCTTCAGTGATGGTTCCATCTTGCAATCAACAGTCTTTCAGTTTGTATTAGGAAGCAAATAATCTAATGTCTGCCCATATCCCTTGAAGGAAGTCAGCTTGTATATATAGAGCTTTGGGTGGAAAATCTTATGCTTGCTTGTCATGGGCAATCTCTTTGGGTGGAAATCTTATGCTTGCCTGTCATGGGCATTGCACATTAAATACCCATGTGATGACTACATAAAGACCCTTGTCTTACTCATCTTGTTGCATGCTTTCTGGGTGCAGGTAAACCTTACTCAAATTACTCCTTCCTAGTATTGTACTGTCAAAACTTATGGATACCCACAGTATTTGCCAGTTTTAACTTGGACCTTGTCATCTTGATGTTTGGCATCATATTAGTTTGTCCTGGCACAGTAGCCCTTTATTCTTCCTCCATCCTACAGCTAGTATGCACAATGGTGTTTTTGCAATGATTCATCAAAGAATCCCATTCATACTTGTACTGCACTCCAATCGGTACCCTCTCTTGAGAACCCAATGTGATATTTTACAATCTTTTACTATAAGATGGGTATGCTTGCAAGAGTTTTCACACATTTACAATTGTCCCTACCCTATTTCCATGTAAGATCCTGATTATTCAAGTTTGTAGGGTGAAGTTGCCTATCTCCAGTTGTCAGCAATGATAAAAACCTATAGCACCTGCACTAGTGCATAGAACAAAATTGGCAAATTTTATATATCTAAAATATTGACACATGAAATGCATCTAATATAAACCTGTTAGAATAAATATTACAACTAATATTTCCATGATACAGTACATGATTCTCACAATGTGTTTTTTTATCAAATTTGAGGTGTTAAGTTTTATTTAAGAAACAAAACCCCTCAGACGTCTTGCCTGGTATCCTTTGGCTCCAAGGCCCAAACATTTGGAAGACAAAATGATGCATTGTAACTGAAACAACTTCTCGAACACTGGCTTGTGGTGCAGGCGACCAGGCCCCACGAGCCAGTGATGGAAGACGGGTCAGTAGCCCCAGCTACATTAAACCCTGACCAGGCTTCATCTTTGGTTAATTAACCTGTCTGATTCTGTTCCCCCTCCCACTTCTTTGGCAGGGTTAAATCCCAAGTGGCGACTACCATATCACCTGAAGTGACTTTATTTTTAGTTAGAATTGCATCTTTAACCCCCCCCCCTGCTTAATGGGGAAGAGCATCATGGTAATCGTAATTGAACACACAATATTCCCTCAACCACTGCTGTGTCCCGTGAGCTGTTTGTCCCCGGTACGTGGCTGAACTATTTTGATATGATGACCATACCTGCCCTGATGATTGACACATATGCAAGCACCTTGTTGACTCTGGGGATACCTATGTTACCTTTAACCCCACCAGATTGGCACGTGTCATTGCAGCCCCTTCTAAAGAGGCAATTAATTGCCTACCGTCTTTTTTCAGGCCTCCAAAAATGTCCAGTTAAATGTTGGTATCAGCACAGTCTTGACTACTATGAGGATATTAAATATATCCTTGAGTCCCAGGTTATTCTATGCTCCATGCTGACAATGCATTATCTGTGGAAATATGGACATGATTCATTGAAGTGCAATAGTGTGATGCCCCTTTGTCCCTTATATAGTGACCCTGGCCATTCTAGGAGAGTGTTTTCTTCTCCCCTAAGCAAGCTGCATCAACTGCAGTGTTGCCCACTCTGCCTTCCAACACCCATGCATGCACTATAAATTTGAACAAAGTATCCTCAACTTCCAAACCATTGCAATTACTGAATATATCCTCCTGAGGTGGGGGAGGGCAAAAGATGATCAAGTAACATTCAATCAAAATATTGATGTTGATTCAATATTGATAAGGGCTGTAAAGTCTGTTTTAACACTGGACAGTAGGAGTCTGATATTTGGAATAGCCAATACTTCGTAAAGAGGATCATGGGGAGGGGGGTCAACCCAAACTACCCTATAACACTCGGCATACAATCGCAAATAATCCTGAAAAGTTTGGTGAGGCTAGCCCCAAGCATCTGGCCTCTAATCTTGAACATTTATATACTCTCTCATAGATATACTGTAGATAATTACACTTAAAATTTTAACAATTGGTAAAATCTATGGACTTTGACATAACACTTCAGATACACCAACTTTGTGAAGGGAGTGCATAGGGGCCAAACCTGTTCAAGGAAATCATGGGGGTCACCCTCTCTCCCTCTATGACACTCTATGGCTTCTAACTTTGGATAAACATTGTTATAGATATACAGTAGAAGTTTTTAAGGATGTAAAAAAGTAGCTTTTGCAGTTCTTGATTCAAAAAAATTTCATACAATGTATGTTAACTTATTGCACAATCTATCGCCCAATTAACTTATTCTCCCATCTTAAAAGTCGGCACTACATTAGCAACAATCCATGACTGGAACTCTGCAAGACTAACGATTTATTAAATTCACAAGACAAGGGCTAAGTGCTTTCTTACATTATTTAAGCACACTAACAAACTCTTCGACCCCTGGAAATTTGTCTGCTTTAATTTTTGTTTCTAACGTCCTCTCTGGTTACCACTAGTAAATTATCTTCACTTTTCACCACCTACAAAGGTTTGTTAAGCTGCAGTCATAATGTTAAATTCTTTAGTAAATACAAAGTACAGTACTACTAAAAAGTTAAAATGCTACTTTTAGCATTATAATAATTGTAACTAATAATAACCAATTACTTGTTATTTCTTATTAGTTGCCAGACTTGTTAAATTTGTTAATGGCCCAGTATTTTCCTCCATCTTCGAAGTTCAGTATCTGGAAAATCCTTTGATTTGTCTTTACCTACCTACAGTAGGTATTTCATAGTTTTACTGTCCTTACTTTTTAACATCACTGTTCTAGATAAACTTTCCCAAATGTTAATCAATTTGGGGTATTTTATTTGCCTTGTTAGATGTCTAAAACCCTATCTATTGTACCTATGTTGGTTCTTTAGCATGTAGTTTCAGGATGCATGGACTAATTCTTTAAAAAAAAATCCAGCATTTAGTGTTTTATTGAACCAGATTTGACAAATTATTCACCAATAGCACAACTAACCTACCACTAAGAGGAGGGGTCGGGAAACTTCGTTGGTAATCTATTTGTTAAAATTGTATTACCCTCTGGTTCATTACTTATGAATAGAAACAATACTAGTTGGTTTCAAAATTTTTCACAACTAGTTTGATATAAAATAGCGCAAATTTATACTTTTATTTTTTTTTTCTTTCATTAACCCACCCTCCAAATTTTAATTTTTGCCCATTTGGATTAATTTACCATTTCCCCGACCCGGCTTTCCCGGCTTTGATTATTTCATCCCATGTATATGCTTTGCTTCCATTTTGTCAAAATTTGTTGGCCTGCATGTATCTCCTATTATTTGATTATTTGCTTAGAATTAAATGAAATTAATAATGTGTGGGGCTCAAGTTTGATATCTTTGACACTACATTTGACATTTTCTTGCATTGCTTCTACTCCTCGTCTAATGGTGAAATAATTTAAATAAAATATTCAGCTAATAGTTCCTCGTTTTCTACTTTTATCCACGTTTCGTTAGTGCAATCATATCTAAGTGTTGCCGTGCACACAACATCACTTATATCGTATATTTTGTTTCTGATGCTCCATTGCTCTGATGAGAATTACACTGAAGATGAGCGCAGGCATTAGCTGGCATATGATTAATGAATTATAAAATTTTCAGTGCCAATCGGCAAGAGTGCCAATTAGTGTGTTTCCGGAAAACTACATTAGGTCTAGGGTAAAACTTCAGGATAGCTTTGTCATTTAGCCTGAAAAAAGATTATTAGAAGGCTGGTTCTACTCGCATATTCTTTTAAATAAATAAATATTAAATAAGCTCATCAATGACCAGGGACACATTAGAGCAGTATAGTCTGGTTCTGACAGATCACACTTGGTGCCACGAACTTGTATTTATTTTATTTATTTATGTACAAGAAGGTACATTGGGGGTTAAGAGGAATGTTGATTTTACATTCTTGTAAAGCCAGTAGCACGCATAGCATTTCGGGCAACGAAATATAGTTACATATAGTTATCATCACGGAGGCCTCGTAGGATGAACCACACGCTTTTCTAGATACGACGGAAAAGACTTTAAATATGATGAGTTACAGAACTGTTACATTTTAGGGAGCCCTTTAAAAAGTTTTACGTATGCCTGACTATCTACCACCAGTAAGTGACGTAATTTTCCTGGAGATTACCGACGGATGCTGGTCAGAATGTACCGGTTGAGGATCGGCATAATTATTTTTATAACAAATAGAATCTAGTAATGTATATTATTCAGTATTATATTTTTTGATAGCAGGGGTGGTTCTCCGTAACTGTGAAACTGTCATCGCCTCCTTTGACATAGTTTGTCAATGGTGGCAATGACAAACCAATACCAGGGAACTGAATACCGAACAGGTATTGTCAAGACTTGTTTCCATTTTGATTGCCTTTATAACAATTTAAAGTTTAATCTGTTATCTTGATTAGATAACTGCGATTGTATATGTAGTTTCGGGCGTTATGGTCGTTCTAGTAGACTGCCGCCACAATAAGCTGTCGTATTCAGATAAGGAATGGACTAATAATGGGCTAGTAGTGAATATTCGGGTCATTGGTGTATGGTAACCAGTGAAAGTAAGCCTTCCTCACAAGTCTTAGAATCCCGTACATCTTAATGGGATGTAACATTTTAGTTTAGAAAAAATTGGTTGTAGTCATATCTGCATTAGTCAGCTTAGTCATCACAGGCTCTCAACATGACAATATCTATCTAATCTTCGAGTATCGATTTCACAAAACAATTAAAACCAGTTTAATCTTGTGTCGTAAGTTAACCCGTAAATTGTCTGCTTCAATTTGTTAATAGGTCCACCTGGTGTACATTGCGTTACCAAATATGGACATATGTTTAAACTCGAGTATTGTTACCTAGCAGTAAATAAATACCTAGGAGTTAGACAACTGCTACGGGCTGCTTCCTGGGGGGTGGAGGTCGAGGACCGGGCCGCGGGGACACTAAGCCCGAAATCATCTCAAGATAACCTCAAGATTGTATCCCGAAACACAAAAATCCACTAAATTAGATAACGTCTTTCATAATTATTTTAAATCCTTCATTTTTGTTTTTTTTTTTCCCAAAAACTCTTGAGTATTCTTAGGGTGGGGTCTCTCCACATGTCTGGCTCTAAGATCTGAGAACATTTTTTACCACCAAATCATCGAGACTAATAAACCTAACCTGACTCGACTAATTTGTGCAATGGCCCCACTATCAGGATAATGAGAATTACTAAGATAAACCATTGGATTAGTTGAAATTGTAAGAGCTAACTATAGGTACACTTTAAACGTAAATTTGTCATTTCATTAAACTAGTAAAATTGGAAACGCAGGTAGAACTTAAGAACTGACGGATGACTATGCTAAAAATTTAATTAAAAACTATATAAATAAATGCTTGTATATTTATAAATGCATTTACTTTAACAATGAATTAGTCAAAGCATGTGGAGTTAATTACCATCTTGGACTGCCTTTGAGCAGCAATATACATAAAATTGCAATAAAATTTATTAGACCCGAGACAATGTGAAATTCACTAGTTATTCCATCTATCATACTATTAAGCAGGAAGGACCACATAACTATGGGTCATCCAATACTAGAGGTATCCGGCTGCACCTGGGTCTCTTCTCCCTTCGACTCTAGTTGAGCCTTGCTAGCCCCAGGCCGGGCTCGGAGAGTAGAACTCGCGAAACCCTCTCCAGGGTATGCTCCCCCGCTCATCCTTCTCTTCTCTGAAAGTTATGAATACAGCTGTGGTTAACACAACCAAGATAAATGACAGCAATTTTTAAAGCATTTAACCTGGGTCGACCAGGGGGTAGCTCATGACACTACCCTACCCCCCCACATACGCTTCGTGTATGAAAGTTGGGTGAGGCTATCCCTAAAGCGTCTGGCCCTCCATCCTCGCACACACAAACAGTAATCTTATTTTATAGAGATTAAAGTTAACGGACTTCTTTCTATACGTTACTATTGCTACGCTTAGCCTCGGCTACAAGTACATCTGGGCGTTTGCATCACTTGCTGAAGTAGATCTGAATAAATGTCAACTGTTAGAACTATTCACACATTACGTCACTATATGATTGAATATGAACAAATTCCAGAAATCAGATAATTCGATTGCAAATGTTTAAGGAATGTGTAGGTACTTCATTCGGTGATGCATGATTAGTAAATGTGCCATTGGCTCAGCATAGATGTAAATTTCTCGGCTTAGAAACTTGCACATTAAACTGTAACTACCATATCTGGTTGTAACGCTTATAGCTAAATTAATTTTGGAATTAGGTCCTAATCCCATTATGTGCCTCTGTAACCTTTTTCCATTATCGCCATGGTACGCGTGCGGTATGGGGGTGTATAATAAAAATATTGTTCACTTACAGTGCATTATTTACTTATAAAAGAACGTCATATTGTGTAATAATTATATACTATAAATTTAGATTTAGAGCTATATGTCGGTGATTCATAAATTTACAGGATGTGTTTCTATGGTGCATAATAAATAAATTTAAATAGAGGCTGGAGTGGACAGGTGTTAGTCATAGAAAAAAATAATTTGGATTAGTATTAGTGGCGAGAACGAAGGTAGAGTGGCGACTGGCGGGACCAAAGAGCTGATGAACCACTCCAACAAGCACAATTAGAAGTGTTGACACAGCTAGGTTAGATTAGGTTATCTTTGTTGGTTTTTGTCCGCGGTTTGTTCACACTTGTTAGTTCCACACACATGGGTATCGATAGAACCGATGACGTATATATTGTTGGTCAGTAGGCCTATAGTGGTGATATAAAGTAGGCTGTATCCAGAAGCAATAGCAGGATGGAAGGTCCTGCGCCAGTTTGCGCCAGTATGGTGTATTGATTACTTGGAAGGATGGGTTGCCGAGTAAAGTTTTCTGAGTAAACATACTTTTGGTTTGAATTAACCCGCAAGCAGTCTTTGTATATGGGTTTAATAAATTATAAATGTATATTAATATGTTATTGCTAGTGTTTGTGGAAGAGGACCGGTAAAAAAGGCAATTGTAAATATTGAGGTGAGGCAACTGCTGGTTGGTCGGCGAGTCGGGAGCTGCTCCACACATGCTCATTCACTCGCCTCCCGCCGCCCTCGCCAGTCATAGTGGTTCCCTTGTGCTTGAAGCTTTTACCGTAGCTCCACCACACTTGTTCTAGTGTTAGTGCTACTAGCCCAAGTGGTCCTCAGGTCGTGTGGTACGGGCTCACCCCCCCTTGTGTGTGGTGGGGGGTACCCAGATCCACACTGGTTGAGGCTGACATCAAATGTCATAACGTCTGCTGGGTTGATCAGTGTCTCGTTGGCATCAAACTGCGCCAGGTTTCTCGAGAGCAGATACAAACTCCGGATATTTCTTGTGCTCAGAAGCCAAAGACATTCTCGTATTGAAGACTTGCTAAGTGGAAGTGTTTGAAGCAATAATATTACCAGCCATGGAACTGGAAAAGTTGATCTGCTCCATTATCTACTGACGGTTATTGGGGAAGCACGCATACCCTGTATGGCGTGTTCATGATATTTGGTCAACTAACATACTAGGTCAGTATTTGGTGTGCTTGTATTATTGTAAGGTCTTTCCACGTTGGCCTGTTCTAGTGCCATAATGAAAAGTAATAATTATAGATCAATATTAGTGCCTACTTGGAAAATTTCACATTATTCACATTTCATGTTAAAGCCGTCTTGCCAAATGTATTTTAATTAATGTACAGGTATTTCTAAACCTAACTTAAAATGTAACATAAAGCGTAATACAGCCTAACGTTGGCTAATACATCATAATTATATGATGGTTTGGCAACTGGGGAAACTAGCTGTTAACTTAGTCATGTGTAATTTGACTGCCTATTATTTAATGGGTCTAATACTCTACTCATTTATTTTATAAAGCCACTAACTTGTACAGTGTTTCAGGCATAAATTTAGAAAGTTGTGCCCTACACCCATTCTCTGGGGAGGTGGGGGGGGGGCAGTAGTGGAAAAGGCTCGAGGCCCTTTATTTTCATGGCATTAATTTTTTATATTTTTGTAATCTTGGAATTTCAAAAGAATGATTTCTGCTCATGTCCATGGGTTTCGTAACCTTCGGTGTTTAAAGGAAAAATTTGTATTGCACTTCAGAGTTTGAAGGTTGCTAAACAAATGCTTATACACATAAGCAATTTTAGTGCATGTGTATCAGGTTTGACTAAATACTGTATGGGTGCTGCATGCTGTCTTGGATTAGTTTATTATTTAAAGTGCTGATTTGTCAAGGCAGATAAGTATATAATATTGAATTTTAGAGTACTATATACATGTTTCATATTTCTTAAACAATACAAATATAAAGACGTGTGTGGAAATTGAAGTTAAGGTTTTTGTCAGTGTGAATGCCAAAAAGTTGCCATTCTTTGCCCTCAATTTGGATATTGTTCATTTCAATTTGATTGGTTGATGTTTCTAAATGTGCAAAACTTTTCTTGTTAGGGGGTGAGTTTCAGTTGTTGGCCATGTGTAGACATTTTCAATAGATATTCAATTTCAATCAATATGTCTATTAGAGTAAGTGGGTTTGCATTTGAGAATGTAGGTACTGTAATTTAGAAAGCAATACTGTATTGGTTTAAGATGGTGCATGGCATTTGGTAGGTCATAGACGTAAATAAAGAGTGGTGGACCATATGTGGTACCCTGTGGAATGCCAGTATTAATTGGCATTGTGGGTGAAGTAGCATAATTCACAAAATTTGTATGCATCATAGAGGTGAGATTGTGTACTGAAGGAATGATATTTTTTCATCTTACAAAATAATTATCTGGAGAAAGCATTAAACCTGACTCGATAGGGATGCAATTTGGCAAGGTTCTGATAAAGGCATAACTAAGGTTAACAAAGACCTACTGGGTTCTCACTTTATGTATGCAGGTGTGAAACATGGATGGGGTTTTGGGAGTTCTACTCAAAGCCTGACCTGGGGCTAGGCTTGATTTGTGAGCGCTTGGTCTAACATGCTGTAGCTTGGAGTGGCCTGCATGCCCACAGCCTGGTTGGTCCAGCACTTCTTGAAAACTATCTTTTTCTGTGTCCACCTTTGTTCTGGCAATATTTCTTCTAGTTGCTTAGAGTATGTTGGACAGCTGTGAACCTCTGATGTTCAGTGTTCTCTTCCCCATGTCAAAATAATTAGTTATTTGCTCTAAAACAGTTCTATTCTGCATTTTCTAACATAATTTACTCCAGTACAGTATGTTTACTGTATAGATTTAGGATCTGGCCTTCCAATATTTTCCATGTGTTATTTGATCTCTCATCTCCTTTCTAGGGAGTACATTTTGAGAGCTTTGAGATCTAAAAAATTTAGATGCTTTGTCTGTTATGTATATATTGTCTGTATTCCCTCTTATTTTGCAAATCTTCTTCTTCACTGAAGGCTCCCCCCAAACTAATTGAATTTTAATATTCATGGTACTGTAGCATTCTGTGTGTGTGTGACATGTTAGTGGCATTTTAAATTGATTTGGAGATGCTGTATGTATTTGGTTTTTAAAAGGTGCCCAGTTAGTAAATGGACTGATTTTGGTTCTGGTTTATCATGTTTATTATTATATATATTTCTTGTTGACCAAACCACATACTAGAAAGTGAAAGGATGACGACGTTTCGGTCCGTCCTGGACCATTCTAAAGTAATTGTGAGTGGTCCAGGACGGACCGAAACGTTGTCGTCCCTTTTACTTTCTAGTGCGTAGTTTGGTCGGTATTTCGGCCACGTTATTGTGACTCGTCTGCTTATCTTGTCAACTTAGTTTAAAGAAAATATGTCTGCCTAATAAATAAAATTATTGAATTAACATTTTTAAATAAAAACTTGGTCTCTTACAACAAAGGTATAATGCGTGGTGTTTGTTTGACATTTTTAAATTATAATATTTTCAAACTGAGCAGAGGCTGTATGCTGCTTCAACTGTAGAGATTTGTAGTCTGTGGGGAAAAGCCTCCAAAATATAACGGTACATTTGCTTGCCACTGTGCTCTTGGGCAGTCTAAAGGTTAATGTCTCAATTACAGTATTACCAAGACTATTTTTCCTTAGGGACGATACTCGGGATCCCGTCTGGACCAGTGCACCTTCACTCTGTACGGGAGCAACTGGAGATTTACACTTAACGGTTTGCCGCCGTGGTACTGAGGTCCACTTCTTGCCTCCATTCTGAGGCTCAGCAGGCCGTAACAAAGGTAAAGAATGCAGACAGATTAGGTTATGAAAGCAGTAATTAGAATTTTAATTTTGTTGCTAGAAATTAACTTGCATATGGCCATTGTAGGCTAATTTTATGAAGTCCCAGAAATTATTTTTGTTCTATAAAAAAAGTCGGGAATTGGCTATTTATCATAAATATCTAGACCTATATTACATATACAGAATGCATTTGACATTTTTTTTTATTTACAACTTAGATTTTCTATTTTGGTGTTGGCATTTTAAGACTGGCATGGGCTAGGTAAGAATTTCTATACCATTTTTCTTAAAATTAGGAACACCTGTACCTTGTAATTGGTTCTTGTTTTTTTTTTAGATTCAGCTATGTTGAATTAAAGTTCCGAGTAGCACGGGTTATGGTGAGCCCGAAGTGCACTTGTTTGTACTGTAATTGGTTTACATGTACTTTATTTTGCATGATCTGATTTTTTTTTTTCAAAACCTCTTATTTCTAATATGAAATACTGTACAGTACTATAAATATAAAAAAAAATGCATGCCTTTTGTGGAAACGTTGTAATCAACACCTCTATTATATAAATTATAGAATACCTTCTTGAAGACATCAGGTAACAATGAATTGGATCTAGACCCATACTGTTGGCTACAACATGTTACACTATATTAATTAAAAAAAAAGTTAGCTTAACCTCTCAAAGTAAATCTATCGAAGCTATTCCATCATAATAAAGGGGAAAACTAGGAGCACTTGTACACGATTATCCCTAAATGACATGGTAAAGCTACCCTTTCTGCCTTCTGTCCTAATTATCCTTCCTTGCACTCTTGGTACTCCTTGTTGTTCACTGCCATCTTGCAATTACTGTATGAACAATAAGACCTCCCTGAATCCTCAATTTAATTATGTATACACTATGCAGACAGATCATAGTCATTAAGGATTATGAATGTTTTATATTGTGGCATAGGGAGAGTCTTATCTGCTGCGATCAAAATCTATCTTATTTATCAAACATAATATTAGAGCTTTTTATAGTGTACAGTACCGTACACAGGTTTTTACTGCGTAGACAAAAAGGGCATAAGGATTCTGAATATATTGCAGAACAATACTGAAAATGCTCTGTTCATCAGGGAATTTCATCTGGAACGGAAATTTACATTGTTGAATACACCATTGTGGTTAAGAACTAGTTGGGCTAATGTATAGATGGCAGAAGTATAAATATGAATCTTTTTATAAGCATAGTTAAAGTGGGTTTTATCAGTAACATGAGAATTCTTTTCAACAGGCCGATACACATTTCCGTGGAGGTTACAAGAACCACAAGAGAACTGCTGGTCTTATCTATTAAAGCATTTTAAGGAACAAATTTACTTCAACCTACAATAATGAAGCTGGAATGCAATTTCTTCAGCGGATCGACTCGCATCCTGAATGATGAGACTGTGATGGATGTCATTAAGGAGTTTGTTGGAGAGCCTGTGAGTTATTTGAAGTTTACTCAAATTTGAATTTGTAAAATATTGTATATAGTAAAATATTTTAATAAATTTCCCACCGAATGTTACTTTAAGTGGAAGTTGATTATCATAGATGGAATGATACTGTAAGAAAAGTGGAACTTAAAGAAGATGAGATTAAATTTGCCTTTTCTTGTTTGACTGCCTAAATGTTTTGTTAAAAAACTGCAAAGCTATAAATTTTATATACACCAAATAATGATTTTTTTTTTCTTTATAGGGACAAGAGGACCCATTCTATATTTTGGACATTGGAGACATTGTACAAAAGATAAAAATTTGGAAACTAAAAATGCCACGTGTCGATCCCTTTTATGGTGGGTTTGTATATTTGACTTATGGCTGGAGTAAATACATAGTGCACGCATTAATGTATGTTATTTTTAGAGCATTAAAAATCTATAGGAAACTGAAAATTGTACATTCAGTGTTTGCTATATATATAGGAATATTTTTTCTGGTCTAGGGATAAAGCATGATACAAATAACATTTTTATTTTCTTCAACAGCGGTTAAATGCAATGATAATCCCACTGTCTTGGAGCTTCTAGCAGCCTTAGGCATTGGTTTTGATTGTGCATCAAAGGTAGGAATTGTGCCAGATTTGTCTTAAATTATTAAACATCTTATTCTGTACTTGGATATTCATTACTCATCAATTACCCTTTTCATTGGATTAACAAGGGAACAATAGTTAGATTAAATAATTGAACTAATCTATAGTCATCCACACTGTTTAGCATTAGAAGTAAACAAGCACTACTCGGTGATCTACAAACGCCAACACATCAAAAAGTGTTTGGTGCTCTGTGAATTATACAGAGTGCAAACAAAAATATTGACTTCCTTGCAAACTGTTGCCATTCAGCATTCTTAATGACGTGAATATTATTCCTGTTTAATCCCTGCTTCTCGCACTAGCTCACCATGTTCCATAATTTTCTTGCCTCTATTTTCCTACACTCAAATAAATGCTTACACTACCTTCACAAGTAGTGTCTAATTGACATGTGATAAGCCCTACATTACAATAAAGTATCTTGATAATTTTCCTCAATGGTGCTTTTCATTAATTATTTTGTATCTAGGATAATTACATTATTCTACCCTTTCTCTTTTCTTAGATTGTCAATTTCTTCTGTTCATATTGAATTTAAAGTTCATAACTCCATCTCGCATCCATATGCACTTCTAAATTTAGTATAGTATACCTGTAGACACCTATTCTGTCATGTCTTCTGGAGCATATATATTCTTTTCATTACTTTTAGTGGAACTGTTTAGCATTACCTTTGCTTTCTGGGCAGTTTTACTCTGCTAATCTTGCCTTGGAGCCACCAGATTTGAAAGTGTTCAGTTGTCCAGTGAGAGTACAGTAGGTCTGGTAGTTCTTTCATACATTTGGATCTTCTGCAACACAATGTAACCTACTTTTACGTATACAAGTTTGGGTGACAAGACAGAGTGTTTAGTGGTTTGATTATTTAAGTCTTGGGTACAAGAGTTTTGTTGGAAATGTAATGTTGTGATAGCAGACAAAGCTTGGAGCAGAACTTGAATGTAGGGTGCATAGCACTCGAAAGCGGTTGGAAATAGAGCTTGAATGTGGGAAGAGAGCAGGAAGCTAAAGTACAGCCAGAATCAGGCTGTGACAAGGCTGTAGTTTCTTGAGGAGGAACTAGACTTGTAGTGTGTTACATTGTTGTTGAATGTCAATTACATTGAAGATTCGCAGTGCTCTATCTCTTGAGCATTTGTAACGGAACCACTATTACAGATGAATATCTGCTGTTGAAGGCATATATTGCATGTTTCTGACTTGCCAAGGCGACTAAATTTTGTAGATTACCTCTCGGCTGGCCTAATTGGTTCTGTACCCATGGGAAGAAATATTAATTGTAATTAGTGTATATAGGATAAATGTAGAACTTCTTGGAATGTGGAATTCTTTGGAATAGATTGTGGAATTATCAGGGATGTCTAATTGCCAATTATGAAACTTATGAGAATATGGAGCAATTATTTCTCTTAATATTGTTGCTACAGTAGCAAAAAAATGGTTTTCTAGTAGGGCAGCCTTTTCCTGATTACTGGTTGTAATGGTACCATCTTTCCAATCTAATGGTTGGATTTTGCCCTCGGATGAGTATTGTTACTGATACTTAATCGGAGATGACCAAATTTTGGATCAAGCTCGTCCTGATGTAACTTCCAATTACTGGTTCTCGTATAGATATCTTGCTTTTGAATCACTTTAATCATATAACTAGATCATTTATGAATGTTCCTGTTGAGATGAAGGATGCCTTTTAAATCTGTTCTAAGTTTTGTTTTTGGCCTTGGCTGCTTTGCAGCAGCTGTAAGAAATTCATAACTGATTAGAAGGCTTGGTCACTGGCAGTGAAGAATGTACCAGTACTGAAGTTACAGTTTGTTAAGGGTGAAGACATTTGCCTGGTTCCTCGCATCCCACTGGAGCAAGGCATTCCATTGTTATTCTTAGTTCTTCAGTGGAGGGCTGGCCAGTACACTGTACTTGCCTAGTTGTGCTTGCAGGGGTTGAGCTTGGCTCTTTTCTCGTGCCTCTACTGTTAATCAACTGGTGTACTGATTTTAGAGCATACTAAAGCCAGGATGTGCAAGTACTGTTCACTCTGATCTGTCGGGAAAGCAGCGTCGTGTAGGTAAAGTTATGACTGGATCAAGGGAAGAACCTGGAATGCGAGTTGAGAAAATAAAAAAACCGAGGTAGAGATACTGGTCGAGGTCACCCACAATTGTGATAGTTTAAATTGTCCAAATTGTCAACTGGGAATCATTCCACAATCGGTGGATTGTGGAAAGCACCCTTCCATTAAGGTCTGTACAATGCACCCCCACCCCATCACCCTACCCTCTTCCTCCTCTACATGTTTATTCATATAAACAACCCATTTAGGCAGAGATGCAGAAGGTGTTGCAGGCAGGAGTGGAACCATCACGAATTATCTACGCCCATCCATGCAAGCCTGTGTCCCACTTGCGCCAAGCATCGAAATTAAATATACCATTGATGACTTTTGACAATGAAACGGAACTCCATAAAGTAAAGGCATACTACCCTAGTGCTCAGTGAGTATAGTCTTGAATGTGTACGTGCATATAGTGTGATGAATGCTACGAGCTTCCAAAAGAATGATTTTGCAATAATTTTTTAGTACTGTAGTGTTGAAATAAATTCTTGACGTTTATATATTCTCATACCAAAGAAAAAGTATTGTACTTCACTGCACCTACAGTGTAGGTGCTGTAATTGTCATTGTGGTTGAATTGGTTAAATAAACAGAGAACCTTATCAATGAGTTAATGTAATTGTTTTTCCTAATATAGGTAATAGAGCTGTAGCATTATTCTATAGCAGAAATGTTCAAATATCTTTTGAAGCTGAACTAAAGTTTTAATTCAGGCTTGTTCTACGTATCCGCTGTGATGCTGCCAAAGTGCAGTGCCCATTGGGTATGAAGTTTGGAGTACTCCCAGAAGATGCAGGGGCTCTCTTGGCCACAGCTAGATCACTGGATCTTAACATCGTGGGAGTTTCTTTTCATGTTGGCTCGGGTTGTTGTGAGCCTGCTGTTTTCCACCGTGCAATTGCAGCTGCTAAAAAAGTAAGAAATGTACTATAAACGATAATTGATGTTAGTTACTTGGATCTTTATCACCGATTTAAAATCTAAGAAATGCGTTACAAAAAAGGTTGATTTACTGAAAATGGGCAGATGAATTGCATGTTAAAAGTAACAAGCTATTAAAGTGAAGTTAATCTGTGCCCTGCACTGGTGTTTGCAATGTGCAGAATGTTCTAGTGTATTTATAATTTGTTTGCTGTAGTAATTTTCACTGAGCACTGGTAGTGTAATTACCCAAGTATGGTTAAGATAAGTTACGCTTGTGGTGTCCCATCAACCCAATAATTTCTCAAATAACACTTTGAAACTGCTGATGGTTTTGGTATCCAATATTTTCTCACTTGGCCCAACCTCCTCCATTTGTTTACATTTAAATTTTCTAAAACACAAGCATGTGGGTAAATTAGTTGAAAAAATAAATTGCCTTTTCTCTCTTTAGGTCTTTAATGAAGCAGAGGCCTTGGGATTTGCTCCAAATTTGCTAGATGTTGGTGGTGGGTTCCCAGGGACGCGCAACTCTAACCTGGATGAAATAGCTTCCTATATCAACAAGGCACTAGATGAATTTTTCCCTGAAGATTGTGGAGTGAAGGTGAGGGCACAATTCATGGTTGCATTACTACAGGTTTAATTGGTTAAATAGACTCCCTTCCAACAGAATGGTTGATAATTCTGGCATGTGGAATTACTGAACTTACCGGTAGGTAGTTTTTTTGGATGCTAAAGCTTAATTTTTTCCCAATTTTTTACCAAACTAAGTAAAACAGTGTGTAAAATTCTTAATTGTAGTATTAAGTAATGTTGTGTTAGTGCACAACACACCTTAACACACCACCACCACACAAGATGACACGACTCTAGTATTACATTACAATATTTATTATTATAATAATAATTGTATTTTTTATACAATTATTCTAATATTGTTGTAATATTTGAGGTGTGCATTGTTGTGTGTGGTTCCCAGAGGACTCCCATTCCTCTTCCTGGGAGGTTCTACAGGGCCCTCAGCAAGGCTACCAGCCTGATGCAGTAATAGTACCAGGGAAAGCTCTTTAGGTCCTCGTGCATGAGCCCATGGCTCTGATGCCGTACAACCAGCTGCTCCAGGTAGGTGGGACTCGACAGCCTGGGAAGGCAGCTCATCTAGGGGAAGGAAAACCCTGATCTCAAACCTCCGCTGCCTTGCAGCCATACCCACTTTTCAGACGGGCCTCAGGAGTCAACCTGGAGGAAAAATCCGGAGCTGGAGCCCTTAAGGCTGTTTTCTTGTAGACTTCAGCCTCCTTCTGGCAGCTCCTGCGACAGCGCTGGAACCAAGCATATTGGCGTTTGCCTTTCCATTGGACAATTTCAGCAACGTGGAGAGGAGGGGGACCTGCTGCATTGACAACGGCGGCTTCTCCATATTGACCTACCCAGGCTTTGTGCTCTGGAGAGGACACTCCAGCCTCGACAACCAGAGTGCAGCTCCATAAGTCTCCTGAGACTGCTGGATGCCTACCACCATGTTAGTGCGACAAAGTACTGTATGTAATGCTTTCTGGGTTTTTATAGTAAGTATTTATTACAGAAACACTTGGGGTGGTATTAGTCCCAAGAGAATAGTTATAATTTCTAAAGACTAAGTATTTTTCTAGTAATATATATTAATACTGTAAAGACAAAACTTGTTAAATAATAAAAAGTGCCAAAGATTTGGGTACCTCTTAAGTTTTTGTTTAGTGAATATGTATTTCTATCTAAAGGTTTTTATTTTATGGTCTGGATCCCACTGCATAGTTGTCTATTTACTATAATTGGTTTATTTCTGTATAAATAACATTCTTGCCTTTGTATCTGAATGTTTAAATTTTTAGTATTAAAGTTTACAATAGTTAATGAAAACTTGATTTAAGTATTTTGCATTAAATTGTATATTCTCTCTCTCTCCATTTCATAAAGTGTCATGTTATATTTTTGGTTTAGATTATTGCAGAACCTGGCCGCTATGTAGTGGCATCTGCCTTTACTTTGGCTACAAACATCCTGGCAAAGAGAGACATCAATGATGATAATGGGTCTTTGGTGTCCACCATGTACTACATCAACGATGGTGTGTATGGCTCCTTCAATTGCACCATTTACGATCATCAGAAAGTGTATCCAGTTCTAGTTGAGGTATGTAACCTGCATTATAAATCATTAAATTATAAATTATAAATATACTTGTAATAAAAATTAATTTGGTGTAAATTACAAAAGTTAAAAATTGTGAATTTCTATTAGTGTTGTACCAAAATATTGCTATTTGAGTAATTGTTGAGCATACTGTAGCAGTATACACACTACATTAATAAAGTTAGCTGTAAAAGGCCTATTAGCCTATGGAATGCAGAGCTTGTTTATTCACAATCACACCCACTTGTATGTCTAATCTGTTTGAAATAATCTGGCAACTGTCATGTTGCCCCTCGACCTGTTCAATAAATCTTCCACCCGAATTACAAATCTGTACCCCAGTTTTTCCCTAAATTTGACCAATTTTTTTATTTATTGGTTGTAGCATTGTTAATATATAAAGTACACTTTTAATAACCCCTTGTGTTACACCCTTTCGTCCATTTGTATATTTACTTCAGTAATGTCCCTCCTACTTTTAGTAGGGTCCTTTTTGTAATGAACTGCATTGTAAGGTATTCCAGGATGTCCAAACTGTGTTCAGTGCAATTTGTTCAGGGAACAAAATTTTTAGTTTCGGTGAGAATTGTTCACTTAAGCCACCATCGGTATGTGGCCATGTTATCAGCTGAACTGATCTAATTGTACTGTGTAAAGTCTTTTAACCCTTAGACAGCAGCTATGGAAAAATGGTCATAAAATGGTGGGATAGTCTGTCCCATACTTCCTGGAGGGCTATACACACCTCTATTTGCACTCTTCTCTTGTACTGTCTAAACTTGATTATGACTGCTTTGCCTACTCCTCTGCCTCTCCTCCATTTTGATGCTCGGCACCATGCTGGGTTACACCTCGGCTATGGTGCCTTACATTAGTCTTTAGCTTTGATGTCCAAAGGGCTTGGAAAGGATGGGGGAGGTAGGGGTACATTAGTCACCCATCCAAAAACTTCTGTTGAATCGGACGTCTTGTTGCTCCGGGATAGAGATCGTTACTGCCTTTATCTCGCGAGGTTTCTGCAACATCCTCATTCTCGCTTTTGCCGTGTTTTGGCTGTTGGACCTCGGGTGGGCACCGTTTCCTTTCACCACCTTCCCTTTTTCTGTTCATGTCTCGCTTACAAGCCTCTCCTTCAGTTTGTGTTGACACCCTCTACTCGTGTCATTCCATCCTTGCCTCCCTGACAGGTCCCACTTCTGAGGTTTTGCAAGTCTTTGATGCCTCTGATAAAGGTTTCTATCCATCTTGTTGTGAAATGCCTTTTCCTTTGACATTTTTCTTTGCACATTCGTTCTGTTGCTCCCATCACAGATAGGTCCAGGCCTGCCGATAGTGTTGGATACTCTTTCCAGGCCAAACCTGTATGTGCTGCCTACTTCTGGAGGCTAGCATCATCACAGCTGAACTGTATGCTATGTTGTATGTCCTTCGTTGATTGCTTTTGCCATCAGCGCTCCTTTGTCATAGTGGTTGCCTATGACATGTTTAGTAGATTTAAGCAGGTTCAATTTTGATGGATTCTCGGCCATATTGGTATTTCCTTAAGCAAGCGTGCAGACATTGCTGCTGAGGCGGCTATCTGCGCTTGTCCCATCTCTTGAAAAGGCTTTCCCTATATATTTCTAACCAGTCATTCATTACTAGATCTGTCCCCATTGGTCTTCTGTTACTGGTAACAAACTGCATGCTCTTAAGGGTAGCCTGTCTCCTTGGCTTTCTTCCTACCACCATAACCAGTGGTTGCTTTGGCGATGTTGCATTTTGGTCATGCACGTTTGTCACACACTTAATCGAGCACCACCCTACTCCTTTTTATCTGAACTGCAATGCCCCTCTTGCAGCTGTGCATATCCTTGTTGAATGTCCCGACTTTCAGAACGTGTCTTGCTTTCCACCTGTCCCTCAATAGAATCCAATCCTTGGTGAATCTGATGCCTTTGATATTGCCCGCCCTGTGCAATTTTGTTCTCGTATTGGCATCCTTAGGGATATTTAGCGCCTTTTTGATTATTCTGCAACTTGGTGCTACATAATCTTCCTGGCTTGGTGCCTCCTTTTGATAATTTTTATAAAATTGTGGAAATTTTAGAAATTTTAAGTTGTGTATATTCTTGGTTATGAAATACAGTACATGGTTTTTAGTTTCTTCCATTAGGTTTTGTTTTTACTGGGAGTATATTCCTGCATGGTTGAAGTAAATTGTTTTAATAGGTTCTTGAAAATGTATGACCTAATTTAATCTCTGTAAATTAATATTGCAGGAACCAGCATCTGATGAGCCTTGCTTCACAAGCTCTATCTGGGGACCCACCTGTGATGGCTTAGATCAGGTAGTGTCTAAAATTGAGCTACCAAGGCTTTCTTGTGGAGATTGGCTGGTTTGGCCAGAGATGGGAGCTTACACCCTTGCTGCTGCTGGTACTTTCAATGGCTTCCCACTACCTAAAGTGCATACTGTAATTCCATATCATACTTGGTAAGTCTTAATCTTTGATGTATATTAATTGGTATTCTTTAATCCTACATTCTCCCTTTTGCATAAGAAAAGTTCCATACAAGTGAATAATTTGGTATTCAATAGGGTTACCTTTTCTTGCAATGGTCACTTTTGTCACGCTTCAATCTTCATTAAATGTTTTTTTGCACTTGATAAAATTTTTCTAATGAAACAAATTATCACGTAGTTTGGCCTCTCCACACATTCTTTACTAAATGTTTTGGGCTTCCCAGGGCCCTCCCCCCCTCCCTGTTCAGCCCGTCGACGCCGTGAGGGTAGCTTAGTGGGCGGCTGGTGGAGTGTGTTGCTCCTTGGGACAGTCCTCTTTTTTTTTTTGGGTGGGGGTGCATCTTATGTTTCCACCATTACGTCCGAAACTCCTCTGCCACAGATCTGGAAGCGTATCCGCAAGATAGCGAGCGAGCGAGTTCCCGATGTTTCACCGGTCCTTCACCTCCATGGTATTCTTGTGGTGGACCCGTTGCAGGTCGCTACTGAACTGGGTTCCCACTCTTGTTCTGTTGGCTCTGGTCTTCATCTTCCCCAATCTTTCCTTCTTCGTAAACCTGCCCATCTAGTCTCTGGTAACTTCCCCTAAGGACTTTCGCCCTATTACCCTCACAAGTTGTCTGCAAACTCTTAGAACGTATGGTTAATGATCGTCTGCTGTGGTTCGTGGAACACCTTCACCTCCTCCTCCCTTTCTCAGTTAGGTTTCCGCAAGTGCCACAGCACGACAGATGTCCTGGTGAACTTGGAGGTCTATATTCGTACTGCTTTTGCAGCGAAGACCTCCATTGTTGCAGTCATTTGGACCTGGATAAGGCTTACGACACCACTTGGCGATAGCATATCCTATCCCAGCTTCATTCTTTTGGCCTTCGTGGTCATCTCCCTCTTTCTCCGCAGCTTCCCCTCTTGTCGTTCCTTTCGGGTGCGACTTGGTACCGCTCTCTCTGCCTCCTTTTAGCAATACGAAGGTGTGCCCCAGGGTAGTGTTCTGAGGACTACTTTTTCTGGTTGCCCTCGATCTTTCCTCTCTTCCTTATGGTGTTTTCTCCGCTCTCTGTCGATCTTGCCCTTTGCTGTCACGGTGATGATTCACCTCTCCTTCAGCACCGGCTTCAACTTGTGATTGATGCCGTGTCGTCTTGGGCCATCGATCATGGCTTCAAGTTATCTACTTCTAACACTTGTGCCATGACTTTTACTCGGAAATGGGTCGTTCTTTGTCTCTTTGTCACTTTATGGTCATCCCCTCGAGTACAAAGATTCCACGAAGCTTTTGGGGTTATTCCTTGACACTCGTTTGTCTTGGTCTCTCCATATCTCTTACCTCCGTGTTGAGTGCTCTAAGGCCCTCTCCCTCCTCCGGATTTTGTCCCATACTTCTTGAAGAGCAGATAGGCGCGCACTCCTTGCTTTACATTCCTCTCTCGTTCTGTCTAAGCTCGATTATGGCTGCCCTGCTTACTCGTCTGCTTCTCCTTCTACTCTTTGCAGTCTTGATGCTTTGCACCATACTGGGTTGCGCCACAGTTCTGGTGCCTTTCGTTCGACTCCCGTTCTTGGCTTGTATGTTGACACTGGCTTCCTGTCTCTCCAGGACCGCCGTGATTGCTACTGTCTTCACTATCTTGCGCAGTCCTTACAACATCCTTCCTCTCGCCTCTGTCGTGCTTTAACTTTTACCCCTCCTGCAGTTCCTGTTCCTCTTCACCACCTCCGTCTTTCTGTCCAGTTATCTCGCTTACAGGATTCTCTTTCCGTTCGTGTTTCTAATGTTTTTCCTTGTGGTGTTCCTTCTTTGCCCCCGTGGAGAGTCCCCCTTCAGCGGTTTTGTACATCCTAGACCCGCATCACTAAAGCTTTTACCCCTCCTACTGTTCTAAAACGCCTTTTCCTTGAGCACTTTTCTTACTCCTGCTTCGTTTGTCTTCACCGATGGGTCTAAGTCTGCGGACGGTGTTGGCTACTCTGTTGTTTTTCCTGATCGCACTTGTGTGTCCTGCGGACCTGCGGAGACTAGCATATTCACAGCGGAGCTTTATGCTATTCTCTTTGCTCTTCGTCTCCAGCTTTCTCGTTGTCGGTCTTCCTTTGTAGTTGTTGTTGACTCTCGTAGTGCCCTCATGGCTCACGGGTCCTTTAATCCGGTTCATCCAGTAGTTGTCGAGATCCAGCATTGGCTGTTTCTTGTTCACAGTAAATTTAAGTCGGTTGAGTTTTGTTGGGTTCCCAGCCATATTGGTGTCTTTAAATGAGTGTGCGGATGCTGCCGCCAAGGAAGCTGTCCGCTCTTGTCCCATCTCTCGTAAAGGTATTCCATATTCCGACTTTTACCCGGTTATCCATTTCTCCCTCCTTGGCTGTTGGCAGGCTTCTTGGTCGTCTGTTACTGGTAACAAACTACGTACTCTTAAATGTTGTTTCCTCGTGGCCGTCCTCTTACCACTGTAACCGGCGATGGGAAACGGCTCTGGCGAGGTTGCATATTGGCCATACTCGCTTAACCCATGGTCACTTAATGGAGCGCCACCCTGCTCCTTATTGTCCTAATTGCATTATCCCTCTTACGCTCGTGCATGTCCTTCTTGAATGTCTCGACTTCCAGGACGAGCGTGTGTCTTGCTTTCCGACCGCCCCTCGGGGTCACCTGTCCCTCCATAGAATTTTGGTGACTTGGATACTTTTGATGTCGTTCGCCTTGTGCGTTTTTGTTCTCGTATTGGCATCCTTGGTAATATTTAGCGCCCTCTGATTATTCCGCACATTTGATGGTGCTACATAGCCTTCCCAGTTTGGTGCCTTCTTTTGATAATTACTTACTTCCCAGGGCCCTGTTCAATGATGCGTATGATATTTACAGTCATTGTGTTTTCAGAGTTGATTGTTGGCGTATAACAAGAAATTTATTATCAATGTTCACACATGAATTTTCTAGTCTAAAAGGAAAACAGTGACCAATGAATATACAAATGTCTCAATTGAGGCCTTATGGATGAGCAAGAAGCTCTTCTTGGCAAGTTGGACGACACATTTTAGTGTCGTCAGTGAAAATGTTAATAAATGCAAATTGTCTATTCTTAATGTAGAAAAATGCAAACCATTTTAAGCTTTAAAAATGTAGTCCTTGATAAATGACTATTTGGTAAGCATAACAAAGGAGAATATTTAAGTTTTGAAAACCTGGCTTTTGTATACAAAAAACCGTGTATAATTAGTGGTTTTATATAAGATTACTCTAACAATTAAGTAACCCCTGTAACATGTTCCTTTGTATGCCGTTTAAGAATAAATTATGAATCGAATATAATTAGTATAAAAAGAATCTAAGATTGCAAGAATTTAGTTGGCTGACAGTTTTGTTTGTTGCAGGCTGTACTTGGAGGAGCATATGGGCAGGTCTTCGAGGTTTACTTCAGTAGATGAAACTTGCATTTTGGGCAATTGCTCCAGCAGCAGCTTGCGAGAGGCAGAGAACAATGTCTCGATTACAAGCACATTGTATTTCACCTGTGCTGCCAATCTTGATAATACACTCTTGGAGGAGCAATTGGCTCAGCTAGCCATCATTAATGTTGGAGAAATGTGAATCAAAAATTGTGTTTTATAGTACCTTTCGGTAGATATTGGAAGAAATGGGAAGAATAACAATGCGATAATGCATTAGGCTATTAATTTTTTGGCTAATAAAATTTGCAGTATAGTTACTTGCATTGTAAACTGTTAATTATTAGGGAAATCAGATGTGCAACTGTTGGCACATTCCCCATGCAAGGTTTTATACTATACTAATTGGTTCCTTTTTATTGAATTTAATTGGTAGGTTTTATGCAGTATTGAGTTGGACGTGATTTTAATATGTATCGAGAACTGACTTCCGAGATTTTTTTATTTTTACCTTCAAATTTTAAATTAACACATTTCTAAATAATATTGAAGCTTAATTGTGAATGTTAATTTTTGAAGATCTTGCTACTGATCTTATCAAACTTTTATTTAGCAAGTATATTGGTCAAGAGTAACCAAAATATTTACAAAACTAGTGCATCATTATGCTTTGAATGTGGGAAAAGGTAACCATGGTAAGTTATGGAGGCTTGCTTCCCATTTTAGTAGATAGTAGGTATTCCAATGTGTAATATGTATTCAATGGGAATAGTTACTCAGTATTAACATTTATCCATCAGCTTGCCAGTTTTGACAACACGGTAGTAGAATTCATTATTGCAATTACAGTATTCATCTTTCCATTTGGCTCGCTCCAGCATAATGATATTCAGAAAGTTCTCGTGTGGAACTTGTAACCCCATGGCAATGTGTATCTTGGCCAAGCTTACGGTGCTGATCTGCAGTACCTAACTTGTGTGAATTGGCTAATTAAATATACAGTATCTGTACTGGAAAAATTTTACTCAAGGTTTTATTTAATTACCTAAAGGTTGAAGATTTGGCTTGGATAAGACCTTATTCCACCTCCCCATCCCCCCCCACCCAAAAAAAAAGTTAAAGCCATAGAAGGTACAAAAGTTGGTTATTGGACTTTAATCTGCTCGAACCCAATAAAGCAAAGGTTGGTTTGCATAGCTGTGTGGAATAAGATGAACAAATTGTGTTGTAAGTTTTAAGGAAGAACACTAGGTTAGAAAATAGTGGAATATATCAAATGTCTTGTAAGCAGTAGTGAGACAATAACAGGGGTATGTAAATGAAGTGGTATGGGAGCAATGACTGTCTTTATATGGGTTTGTATCTCCTGGACCCGTGGGATTGATTTTTCGTAAGAGTTTGTGTGGGGGGATAAAAAATGTAGGCACTTATGAGACTGTGAATAACAAGTGATGAGTACAATTTTTGTTTTTATCTTAAGTGTACCGTGCTTTAGTAGAAAACATTGTGGGAAGACTGAGGGAGGCCCAGAAAGATTGTTCATATTTTACTCCAGGATGCACTACCGTCCATCCCATGTGGTTGGGCTGGACGGTGGTATGATCCTCTGACCACTTGGGCTCGACGGTTACATGCTTGGTGGATTTCTAGAAGGTTGTATATGGGTGACTTGAGGATGGGGCAATAAATGATATGGGAAGAACCCCAAGCTGTTACAGGACAATGTAGATGGGTTTGGGAGTGGTGTGGGTGAGAGCACAGTGTGGGTGGGAGACAGTTGGCGAGGACAGGGAAAGAAGGGGCCACTTGTCAACCCCGAGGGGAAACTCGTACGAAGCAGCATCATCTTGAGGGGGAAGGTTAAAAAATACATGAGCACAGAGGGTGCGAGTGAACTCTGCATCACCTCCTGCCTCTCGCGGGACACCTTGCCCCCCCCCCCCCCTGCCTCTTACTGGACATCTCGTCCCCCTGCCTCTCGTGGGACACCTTGTCCACCCCCCCCCCACCCACCCACGCATCTCGTGGGACACCTTGCCACCCTGCCTCTCACAAGACCCCCGTTCTCCACTATCCTGCTTCAGAACACCTCTGAGAATAAAAATAGCAGTGTGTACCAAACTATTCAGATTCAGTAGAATATAGGACACTAAAAGTTTCTCTACACACTCACTCACTCACTCACTCTCCCCTCTCTTTGTTTAAATTTCAGTTACTGTATATAAATTCATTCACATTGAAATAATCCAGCAATCCAGTGCCTTGTACATTACCTAGTAATTTGTTCTATAAATAAAACTTGTATTCCCAAGCCAGTATTTACCCAGGTCTTTCCTAGAATAACATCCAAAGTATATCAGTTATGTTTATTAATTGGTTGATTTATTTAGCCCTCTAATATTCATTGATGAGTTATGTTGACCAGACCACACACTAGTAGGTGAAGGGACGACGACGGTCCGTCCTGAACCATTCTAGTCACAAGCGACTTGACAATGGTCCAGGA
The DNA here is from genome assembly GCA_020271785.1 of Procambarus virginalis. NCBI lineage: Eukaryota > Metazoa > Arthropoda > Malacostraca > Decapoda > Cambaridae > Procambarus > Procambarus virginalis. The sequence goes on along the minus strand of WNGS01066681.1, from coordinate 6,848,352 downwards.
CGGACCGAAACATCGTCGTCCCTTCACCTTCTAGTGTGTGGTCTGGTCAACATACTTCAGCCACGTTATTGTGACTCATCGCCTGCACATTGATGAGTTAGTTATTCCCTTTCATATTTTTTGTTTCAATCATGTCTTCATAGTCCTTGCCTTTATGTATAATATATATAAAGTTTAAAATCCTTTCATAAGGAAGTTTACTAATTCGTAAAATTAACTTTTTCGTCCTTATCTGTATATGCTCCAGTAAACTTGTGCCCACCTTGTACTAGTGGCCAAAACTGAGCATCATTATCTAAATTGGGACTAACACAGGCAAGGTAGAATTGCACACATTAAATGTCCTAATGTTGCCAGATAAGTCCCGGTATTCTATGTGAAAATTGATACATTGATTCCTTAGATCAAGAGCCACATCAGGATTCTTACTCTCAGATTAGCCGCTTCAATGTTACTAACCTTATATCTGGTCACTTCACTAATATCTCCCATGTTCAAAACCCTACATTTTCTAGTTGTTAACTGCATTAGCTAATGACCCTTAAACTATTTAAGAAAAATATAAATTACAAAAACTGCTACAAACTAACAGTGGGGCAAGACTAGAGTTGCACACAATGTTATTAAATAAGATAATACGCATTCTAACAAGATAGGCATACAGTGTTGAACTACTTTGCCCTTCACCTGAATGCTTAGGGGCCCATGCGTAAAACTTGGATTGGCTTCAGGAGGGGGGCCTCCAGACTTCCTGTGATTTCAGTAGGAAATCCGGTTGTATGAAGTATGACTTGTAGGTTGTAGTGGAAATGTGGGCCTGTGGGTGGCTCCAAGCAATATCCTGTTAAACCAAGTTTTAACAAGATAAGCCTGGCCCCAGGTCGGGCTTGGGGAGTAGAAGAATTCCTAGAACCCACTCCAGATATAACGTTAAGTTCAATAACCACTGGATGAAGGAGCCACCCAATTTTTTGTTTAGCATTGCTGGTTAAGCACTTTTGAATGCTTCCTCAGGGCTATAGGGGGCACCGGTTGAGTCTTCATAAATGCCTAGACGTTTGCTACCAACAGTGAGGCGAGGAGCCCAAGGTGTGGTGAGAAGGGTCCTGGTGACCTGCAAGAAGGGCGATGCTCTCCACACCCTGGGTCATAATACATCCGTGGCGGTGCACTATCAATTTGACATGACTCTGGCTCATCCCGGCGGAGGCTACAGCCGCCAGAACCATTGGCAGGATTCTCTTGAAGTTGTAAGTAATCTGTATCAACTCCATCGCCTCTTGCACATCGCTCAGTTAAACTGATGCGGCCAACATTACTGTATCCACCACTATTGTGACCATTATTAATTTGCCACCATTGTATCTACCAGCAAATGTCGCCATAAATAGCTGCCACTATATTGCATCTTAATGCGAAAAGGCTTGTGTTTTCAACAGGCCAAAAATTGTCGTTCTAAAAAATGATAGCGGCTCTCAAAATTGACATACAATCCCATTTTCTGTTTTGGGTCCTCTGGTAGGTTAGGATAAGGGCACTTTAGTACGACAGTTTCTTGACATTGAAAACCGTAAGAGGACGGGCTGGAAGATGTTGCATGACTGATGCCTCGCAAAAATTGTTCAGTGCTGGTTAAACACTTGTTCTTTTAGCTGTCTAAACTCTTGGCTGGCCTTAAGAAATATGTTAAGGGTCCCGTACCAGCTGTTTTGTGTGTTTTATACTGTTCAGCTAAGGTGAGACCCAGGGAGACTAACCACAAATTAACCTGTTCAGAGTATGTCAGCCCCTCCACACTGGACACAAGGAAATAACCATACTGATTCTTTACAATTTATATTTCACAGTAGCCCCTTTTACCCATAAGGGATTATTATAGAGCAGGGATTATTACGATCACCTTCACCAAGAAAGTAAGTGAAGCCAAATGGCAGCCCTTTCCTAGGCATTAATTTGGCTTACTGTATATTGTGTCTCGTCCTGAGCCAGTGTAAGGGGTTGGTGATAACGTCCACCCTGTGTGGGATTTATTGACTCCCTCAGTATATGCACACTTAAATATAAATTTTAGAATTAAAATAAACTAAACTACTAAAAATAATATTGGCTCCTTAGCTGCAGATTGCTGGGAGGCTAGCTCCCAGTATGTTTCTATGGCCCCTGGGAAGACTGTGTTGGTATGGCTCAGTGTTCCTAAGGGACTATGCTGGGAGACTCAAGAGGAATGGTGCTGCTTTCATTAACCTGGTAAATAAATAATTACAATGCAGCATTCATTGGTATCGGTTATGTAATTTGGCCTAAACTTTTAATTCTGGTATTTGCCGCATATAAATAATTGTAAACAATAGCAAGAATTATTACTTTATTGATTTGAATTTTATTGCAAAGTTTATTTTATTTGATCTTTAAACAATTGCATCAAATCGCTTTCAAATATTAGTTAACCTAACTAGTTATATTTAATTAAATGGTAAGTATCTTTCAATGACAGAGGTGGCCTTAAATGCTCATAGTATAGCGAGTCTGCATGGAAAAAACGGGTTATGACAAGGACATTCAACTAGAAAAGTTTATCCAATTTCCCTAGATAACCTGACCAAACTCTCCTTCCTATAATTTTATGTAATTCAGACCCGATGCGCAGTTTTATATTTGTTAAGACTTAACCGTCTTGTTGGGCCAGCGCTTGTAGTGGTGTTCACTACTGATGATATGGCGGGAAGTTTGTGGTTATGGCGTCTGCCAGCTGTCACTGTGGCGTCCGGTGTAGCTTTTGCTATTCTTTATATCACTTTAAGGCTTAGACACAGTTCCTTTTATAAACAATGTGTCTGTTTATAATGGATTTTAGTATTTATTTTATTCCACCATAGAAAGGTGGTATAAAATGTGCTCGTGAAGCTTAGTGCTCGTCCTGGTCACCTCCGCAGTTATACCATTCTATAGTCCCCTGTACCTTTTCTTGTTAGTCTTAACTCTTCTGCTTTTTTTTAATCCTGAACAATGGTCCCTTTATTCCCCATTTTTCAATTAATCATTCATTCCACTACTGTTCTTCGCGAAAAAATGGTATACTATCTGTTCCATTTATTACCCCCTCCATATATTCCGATTTCTCTTCTTAATCTTAAACACTTTAATCTGCAGCTTTGGCAAAGTTTATATTTTTTTTGTCTGGCATTCCCACCATTAAAGGTGGCCTATCCCCATTGTCTTCTTTTTGCCATAGTAATAGGTGATAGGAAATGGTTTTGACTAGGCTGCATATCGGCCACACATTTAATTCATGAACATTTAATGGAACGACGCCTTGCTCGTTATTATCTGCACTGTCCTACTTAGTCGTGCACCTCCTTCTTGTATAATATAATTTTCAGGATCGGAAGTCTTGCTTTCCAGATGTTCCTCTGAGTCACTTTTCACTAGACAGAATCGTTGTTGTTGTTGTTAAAGATTCGCTACCTGGAACAAAGTTCCAAGTAGCACGGGCTATGGTGATGGTGCTACATAGCCTTCCCGGTTTGGTGCCTTCTATTGATAATTACTTACTTACGGGCTATGGTGAGCTCGTAGTAGATAGAATCGTTGATGAATCCCATAACTTCGATGTCATCGCCTCACATTTGAATTTGTTCTCATATTAGCATCGTGAATAATATTTAGCGCCTTTTTTAATATCCGGCAACGAAGACGGTGCTACATAGTTTTCACGGCTTGGTGCCCTCTTTTTAATAATTACTTGTACCCAGGCGCAGCTGACTTAACAACTAAATTAATATTTACCAACCCTTAAACCTAACTTAATTTTGCAGATACAAAGTTGTGAAATCTTTTAAGAACGGCAACTATTAGACAAATAGTTTTCCTATCACAGTGTAGGATTTAGTCAACATATATTTCTGATGTAACTGATAAACAATCTCACGGGTAGTGGTCCTGGCGATGAGTATTGCCCTCGATGGTACTCTTGTTAGTTGAAGACACTTTTTAGTCTGTAATTGTATTTTTAAACCCCCAAGTAAGGTAACTCTGTCAGGATTATTAACGAGTCATGGGTTCGGTGAATGATTGCCTCAGTCTCTCATACTTTGCTCACAAAGTTTTTTTTTTTTTAAAGATTACATGAAGGGGTAATGAAAAACGCACAACCATTACAATAGCGCGGTAACTTAACGATGCGTACACACCGCCAGATAGTGAACAGAGAAAATTCAGTTCTGCAACCTGTGATTTGGTTAGGATAACACAGATTAGGTTTATTTGACCAACAGAGGTTATGTTTGGTTAGTCTAATTGACGTTTTCACTAATTAGCATATTTTCCGTATAAAAAGTGGTAATTTCAAACTCCAAATATGTGCAGTGAGTCAGAATTCGGCTAAAAAATAACGCTCATGAGGCAGATGTGCGATATTCCGATATTTTGAAAACTGTAAGGGGGGGGGGGGGGCAAAATGTGACCTTCGCCATTTCACTAATTGGCATATTTTAGGTATAAAAAGTCTTAATTTGAAATTGAAAATAGGTGCAGAGTCAGAATTTGGCTCAGAAATCACGCTCAGGAGTGAAATTTCCGACATTTCAGATATTTGAAAACTGCAGGGGGGTTTGGGCAAAATATGACCCATCGCCGTTTTTAGTAATTGGCATATTTTCTTTATAAAAGTCGTAATTTGAAATTGAAAAAAGGTGCAGAAAGTCAGAATTCGGCTCAAAATCACGCTCAGGAGTCAAATTTCCGACATTTCAGATATTTTGAAAACTGCAGGGGGGTTGGGCAAAATATGACCCATCGCAGTTTTCAATATTTGTCATACTTTCTTTATAAAAAGTCGTAATTTGAAATTGAAAATAGGTGCAGAAAGTCAGAATTCGGCTCAAAAATCACGCTCAGGAGTCAAATTTCCGACATTTCAGATAATTTGAAAACTGCAAGGGGGTTTGGGCAAAATATGACCCATCGCCGTTTTCAGTAATTGGCATATTTTTATATAAAAAGTAAATTTGAAAATGAAAATAGGTGCAGAGAGTCAGAATTCGGCTCAAAAATCACGCTCAGGAGTCAATTTCCGACATTTCAGATATTTTGAAAACTGCAGGGGGTTTGGGGCAAAATATGACCCATCGCAGTTTTCAGTAATTGGCATATTTTTTTTATAAAAAGTCGTAATTTGAAATTGAAAATAGGTGCAGAGAGTCAGAATTCGGCTCAGGAGTCAAATTTCCGACATTTCAGATATTTTGAAAACTGCAGGGGGTTTGGGCAAAATATGACCCATCGCCGTTTTCAGTAATTGGCATATTTTCTTTATAAAGTCGTAATTTGAAATGAAAATAGGTGCAGAGAGTCAGAATTCGGCTCAAAAATCACGCTCAGGAGTCAAATTTCCGACATTTCAGATATTTTGAAAACTGCAGGGGGGTTTGGGCAAAATATGACCCATCGCGTTTTCAGTAATTGGCATATTTTCTTTATAAAAAGTCGTAATTTGAAATGAAAATAGGTGCAGAGAGTCAGAATTCGGCTCAAAAATCACGCTCAGGAGTCAAATTTCCGACATTTCAGATATTTTGAAAACTGCAGGGGGGTTTGGGCAAAATATGACCCATCGCCGTTTTCAGTAATTGGCATATTTTGGTATAAAAAGTCGTAATTTGAAAATGAAAATAGGTGCAGAGAGTCAGAATTCGGCTCAAAAATCACGCTCAGGAGTCAAATTTCCGACATTTCAGATATTTTGAAAACTGCAGGGGGGTTTGGGCAAAATATGACCCATCGCCGTTTTCAGTAATTGGCATATTTTCTTTATAAAAAGTCGTAATTTGAAATTGAAAATAGGTGCAGAGAGTCAGAATTCGGCTCAAAAATCACGCTCAGGAGTCAAATTTCCGACATTTCAGATATTTTGAAAACTGCAGGGGGGTTTGGGCAAAATATGACCCATCGCCGTTTTCAGTAATTGGCATATTTCTTATAAAAAGTCGTAATTTGAAAATGAAAATAGGTGCAGAGAGTCAGAATTCGGCTCAAAAATCACGCTCAGGAGTCAAATTTCCGACATTTCAGATATTTTGAAAACTGCAGGGGGGTTTGGGCAAAATATGACCCATCGCAGTTTTCAGTAATTGGCATATTTTCTTTATAAAAAGTCGTAATTTGAAAATGAAAATAGGTGCAGAGAGTCAGAATTCGGCTCAAAAATCACGCTCAGGAGTCAAATTTCCGACATTTCAGATATTTTGAAAACTGCAGGGGGGTTTGGGCAAAATATGACCCATCGCCGTTTTCAGTAATTGGCATATTTTCTTATAAAAAGTCGTAATTTGAAATTGAAAATAGGTGCAGAGAGTCAGAATTCGGCTCAAAAATCACGCTCAGGAGTCAAATTTCCGACATTTCAGATATTTTGAAAACTGCAGGGGGGTTTGGGCAAAATATGACCCATCGCCGTTTTCAGTAATTGGCATATTTTCTTTATAAAAAGTCGTAATTTGAAATGAAAATAGGTGCAGAGAGTCAGAATTCGGCTCAAAAATCACGCTCAGGAGTCAAATTTCCGACATTTCAGATATTTTGAAAACTGCAGGGGGGTTTGGGCAAAATATGACCCATCGCCGTTTTCAGTAATTGGCATATTTTCTTTATAAAAAGTCGTAATTTGAAATTGAAAATAGGTGCAGAGAGTCAGAATTCGGCTCAAAAATCACGCTCAGGAGTCAAATTTCCGACATTTCAGATATTTTGAAAACTGCAGGGGGTTTGGGCAAAATATGACCCATCGCCGTTTTCAGTAATTGGCATATTTTCTTATAAAAGTCGTAATTTGAAAATGAAAATAGGTGCAGAGAGTCAGAATTCGGCTCAAAAATCACGCTCAGGAGTCAAATTTCCGACATTTCAGATATTTTGAAAACTGCAGGGGGGTTTGGGCAAAATATGACCCATCGCCGTTTTCAGTAATTGGCATATTTCTTTATAAAAAGTCGTAATTTGAAAATGAAAATAGGTGCAGAGAGTCAGAATTCGGCTCAAAAATCACGCTCAGGAGTCAAATTTCCGACATTTCAGATATTTTGAAAACTGCAGGGGGGTTTGGGCAAAATATGACCCATCGCCGTTTTCAGTAATTGGCATATTTTCTTATAAAAAGTCGTAATTTGAAAATGAAAATAGGTGCAGAGAGTCAGAATTCGGCTCAAAAATCACGCTCAGGAGTCAAATTTCCGACATTTCAGATATTTTGAAAACTGCAGGGGGGTTTGGGCAAAATATGACCCATCGCCGTTTTCAGTAATTGGCATATTTTCTTATAAAAAGTCGTAATTTGAAAATGAAAATAGGTGCAGAGAGTCAGAATTCGGCTCAAAAATCACGCTCAGGAGTCAAATTTCCGACATTTCAGATATTTTGAAAACTGCAGGGGGGTTTGGGCAAAATATGACCCATCGCCGTTTTCAGTAATTGGCATATTTTCTTATAAAAAGTCGTAATTTGAAAATGAAAATAGGTGCAGAGAGTCAGAATTCGGCTCAAAAATCACGCTCAGGAGTCAAATTTCCGACATTTCAGATATTTTGAAAACTGCAGGGGGTTTGGGCAAAATATGACCCATCGCCGTTTTCAGTAATTGGCATATTTTTTTATAAAAAGTCGTAATTTGAAAATGAAAATAGGTGCAGAGAGTCAGAATTCGGCTCAAAAATCACGCTCAGGAGTCAAATTTCCGACATTTCAGATATTTTGAAAACTGCAGGGGGGTTTGGGCAAAATATGACCCATCGCCGTTTTCAGTAATTGGCATATTTTCTTTATAAAAAGTCGTAATTTGAAAATGAAAATAGGTGCAGAGAGTCAGAATTCGGCTCAAAAATCACGCTCAGGAGTCAAATTTCCGACATTTCAGATATTTTGAAAACTGCAGGGGGGTTTGGGCAAAATATGACCCATCGCCGTTTTCAGTAATTGGCATATTTTCTTTATAAAAAGTCGTAATTTGAAAATGAAAATAGGTGCAGAGAGTCAGAATTCGGCTCAAAAATCACGCTCAGGAGTCAAATTTCCGACATTTCAGATATTTTGAAAACTGCAGGGGGGTTTGGGCAAAATATGACCCATCGCCGTTTTCAGTAATTGGCATATTTTCTTATAAAAAGTCGTAATTTGAAAATGAAAATAGGTGCAGAGAGTCAGAATTCGGCTCAAAAATCACGCTCAGGAGTCAATTTCCGACATTTCAGATATTTTGAAAACTGCAGGGGGGTTTGGGCAAAATATGACCCATCGCCGTTTTCAGTAATTGGCATATTTTCTTTATAAAAAGTCGTAATTTGAAAATGAAAATAGGTGCAGAGAGTCAGAATTCGGCTCAAAAATCACGCTCAGGAGTCAAATTTCCGACATTTCAGATATTTTGAAAACTGCAGGGGGGTTTGGGCAAAATATGACCCATCGCCGTTTTCAGTAATTGGCATATTTCTTATAAAAAGTCGTAATTTGAAAATGAAAATAGGTGCAGAGAGTCAGAATTCGGCTCAAAAATCACGCTCAGGAGTCAAATTTCCGACATTTCAGATATTTTGAAAACTGCAGGGGGGTTTGGGCAAAATATGACCCATCGCCGTTTTCAGTAATTGGCATATTTTCTTTATAAAAAGTCGTAATTTGAAAATGAAAATAGGTGCAGAGAGTCAGAATTCGGCTCAAAAATCACGCTCAGGAGTCAAATTTCCGACATTTCAGATATTTTGAAAACTGCAGGGGGTTTGGGCAAAATATGACCCATCGCCGTTTTCAGTAATTGGCATATTTTCTTAAAAAGTCGTAATTTGAAAATGAAAATAGGTGCAGAGAGTCAGAATTCGGCTCAAAAATCACGCTCAGGAGTCAAATTTCCGACATTTCAGATATTTTGAAAACTGCAGGGGGGTTTGGGCAAAATATGACCCATCGCCGTTTTCAGTAATTGGCATATTTTCTTTATAAAAAGTCGTAATTTGAAAATGAAAATAGGTGCAGAGAGTCAGAATTCGGCTCAAAAATCACGCTCAGGAGTCAAATTTCCGACATTTCAGATATTTTGAAAACTGCAGGGGGGTTTGGGCAAAATATGACCCATCGCCGTTTTCAGTAATTGGCATATTTCTTATAAAAAGTCGTAATTTGAAAATGAAAATAGGTGCAGAGAGTCAGAATTCGGCTCAAAAATCACGCTCAGGAGTCAAATTTCCGACATTTCAGATATTTTGAAAACTGCAGGGGGGTTGGGCAAAATATGACCCATCGCCGTTTTCAGTAATTGGCATATTTTTCTTATAAAAAGTCGTAATTTGAAAATGAAAATAGGTGCAGAGAGTCAGAATTCGGCTCAAAAATCACGCTCAGGAGTCAAATTTCCGACATTTCAGATATTTGAAAACTGCAGGGGGGTTGGGCAAAATATGACCCATCGCCGTTTTCAGTAATTGGCATATTTCTTTATAAAAGTCGTAATTTGAAAATGAAAATAGGTGCAGAGAGTCAGAATTCGGCTCAAAAATCACGCTCAGGAGTCAATTTCCGACATTTCAGATATTTTGAAAACTGCAGGGGGTTTGGGCAAAATATGACCCATCGCCGTTTTCAGTAATTGGCATATTTCTTTATAAAAAGTCGTAATTTGAAAATGAAAATAGGTGCAGAGAGTCAGAATTCGGCTCAAAAATCACGCTCAGGAGTCAATTTCCGACATTTCAGATATTTTGAAAACTGCAGGGGGGTTTGGGCAAAATATGACCCATCGCCGTTTTCAGTAATTGGCATATTTCTTTATAAAAAGTCGTAATTTGAAAATGAAAATAGGTGCAGAGAGTCAGAATTCGGCTCAAAAATCACGCTCAGGAGTCAAATTTCCGACATTTCAGATATTTTGAAAACTGCAGGGGGTTTGGGCAAAATATGACCCATCGCCGTTTTCAGTAATTGGCATATTTTCTTTATAAAAAGTCGTAATTTGAAAATGAAAATAGGTGCAGAGAGTCAGAATTCGGCTCAAAAATCACGCTCAGGAGTCAAATTTCCGACATTTCAGATATTTTGAAAACTGCAGGGGGTTTGGGCAAAATATGACCATCGCAGTTTCAGTAATTGGCATATTTTCTTATAAAAGTCGTAATTTGAAATGAAAATAGGTGCAGAGAGTCAGAATTCGGCTCAAAATCACGCTCAGGAGTCAAATTTCCGACATTTCAGATATTTTGAAAACTGCAGGGGGGTTTGGGCAAAATATGACCCATCGCCGTTTTCAGTAATTGGCATATTTGGTTATATAAAAAGTCGTAATTTGAAATGAAAATAGGTGCAGAGAGTCAGAATTCGGCTCAAAAATCACGCTCAGGAGTCAAATTTCCGACATTTCAGATATTTTGAAAACTGCAGGGGGGTGGGCAATATGACCCATCGCCGTTTTCAGTAATTGGCATATTTTTTTATAAAAAGTCGTAATTTGAAATTGAAAATAGGTGCAGAGAGTCAGAATTCGGCTCAAAAATCACGCTCAGGAGTCAAATTTTCCGACATTTCAGATATTTTGAAAACTGCAGGGGGGTTTGGGCAAAATATGACCCATCGCCGTTTTCAGTAATTGGCATATTTCTTATAAAAAATCGTAATTTGAAATGAAAATAGGTGCAGAGAGTCAGAATTCGGCTCAAAAATCACGCTCAGGAGTCAAATTTCGACATTTCAGATATTTTGAAAACTGCAGGGGGTTTGGGCAAAATATGACCCATCGCCGTTTTCAGTAATTGGCATATTTTTATATAAAAGTCGTAATTTGAAATGAAAATAGGTGCAGAGTCAGAATTCGGCTCAAAAATCACGCTCAGTGTCAAATTTCCGACATTTCAGATATTTTGAAAACTGCAGGGGGGTTTGGGCAAAATATGACCCATCGCCGTTTTCAGTAATTGGCATATTTTGGTATAAAAAGTCGTAATTTGAAAATGAAAATAGGTGCAGAGAGTCAGAATTCGGCTCAAAAATCACGCTCAGGAGTCAAATTTCCGACATTTCAGATATTTTGAAAACTGCAGGGGGTTTGGGCAAAATATGACCCATCGCAGTTTTCAGTAATTGGCATATTTTTTTATAAAAAGTCGTAATTTGAAAATGAAAATAGGTGCAGAGAGTCAGAATTCGGCTCAAAAATCACGCTCGGGATGTCAAATTCCGACATTTCAGATATTTTGAAAACTGCAGGGGGTTTGGGCAAAATATGACCCATCGCAGTTTTCAGTAATTGGCATATTTTCTTTATAAAAAGTCGTAATTTGAAAATGAAAATAGGTGCAGAGAGTCAGAATTCGGCTCAAAAATCATGCTCAGGAGTCAAATTTCCGACATTTCAGATATTTTGAAAACTGCAGGGGGGTTTGGGCAAAATATGACCCATCGCAGTTTTCAGTAATTGGCATATTTTCTTTATAAAAGTCGTAATTTGAAAACAAAATAGGTGCAGAGAGTCAGAATTCTGCTCAAAAATCACGCTCAGGAGTCAGATATGAGGCAGCTCCGTCCACCAGTGGAGGACCTGACCGAGACTGTGATGACAGAGACTGTTATGACTGAGACTGTTGATGACTGAGACTGTGATGATGAGACTGTTGATGCCCCGAGATGTTGATGACTACGACTGTTGATGACTGATACTGTGATGACTGAGACTGTTGATGACTGAGACTGTTGATGACTGAGACTGTGATGACCGAGACTGTTGATGACTGACACTGTTGATGACTGACACTGTTGATGACTCTGACTGTTGATGATTGAGACTGTTGATGACTGAGACTGTTGATGACAGAGACTGATGATGACTGAGACTGTTGATGACTGAGACTGTTGATGACTGAGACTGTTGATGACTGGACTGTTGATGACTAACACTGTTGATGACTGAGACTGTTGATGACTGAGACTGTTGATGACTGAGTATATTGATGACTGAGACTGTTGATGACTAAGACTGTTGATGACTGAGACTGTTGATGACTGAGACTGTTGATGACTGAGACTGTTGATGACTGAGACTGTTGATGACTGAGTATATGATGACTGAGACTGTTGATGACTGAGACTGTTGATGACTGAGACTGTTGATGACTGAGACTGTTGATGACTGACACTGTTGATGACTGACACTGTGATGATGACACTGTTGATGACTGAGACTGTTGATGACTGAGACTGTTGATGACTGAGACTGTTGATGACTGAGACTGTTGATGACTGAGACTATTGATGACTGAGACTGTTGATGACTGAGACTGTTGATGACTGACACTGTTGATGACTGTGACTGTGATGACTGAGACTGTTGATGACTGACACTGTTGAGACTGAGATTGTTGATGACTGAGACTGTTGATGACTGAGACTGTTGATGACTGTGACTGTTGATGACTGAGACTGTTGACTGGATGAGTCTGTTGATGATGAGTCTGTTGATGACTGAGACTGTTGATGACTGAGACTGTTGATGACTGAGACTGTTGATGACTGAGACTGTTGATGACTGAGACTGTTGTGACTGAGACTGTTGATGACTGACACTGTTGATGACTGAGACTGTTGATGACTGACACTGTTGATGACTGACACTGTTGATGACTGAGATTGTTGATGA
>WNGS01066681.1:6812151-6835516 GCA_020271785.1 Procambarus virginalis | reverse complement strand
TGAACATAAGAGCTAGAGTTAGAATTGAGCTCAAAATTCACGCTCAGGTGTCAAATTTCCGACATTTTAGATATTTTGAAACTGCAAGGGGTTTGGCAAAATATGACCCTATCGCAGTTTTCAGTAATTGGCATATTTTTGGTATAAAAAGTCGTAATTTGAAAATGAAAATAGGTGCAGAGAGTCAGAATTCGGCTCAAAAATCACGCTCAGGAGTCAAATTTCCGACATTTCAGATATTTGAAAAACTGCAGGGGGGTGTTGGTGCAAAATATGACCAATCAAATCGCAGTTTTCAGTAATTGGCATATTTTCTTTATAAAAATTCGTAATTTGAAATTGAAAATAGGTGCAGAGAGTCAGAATTCGGCTCAAAAATCACGTTCAGGAGTCAAATTTCCGACATTTCAGATATTTTGAAAACTGCAGGGGGGTTTGGGCAAAATATGACCCATCGCCGTTTTCAGTAATTGGCATATTTTGTTATAAAATTCGTAATTTGAAAATGAAAATAGGTGCAGAGAGTCAGAATTCGGCTCAAAAATCACGCTCAGGATTCAAATTTCCGACATTTCAGATATTTTGAAAACTGCAGGGGGGTTTGGGCAAAATATGACCCATCGCCGTTTTCAGTAATTGGCATATTTTTGGTATAAAAAATCGTAATTTGAAAATGAAAATAGGTGCAGAGAGTCAGATTTCGGCTCAAAAATCACGCTCAGGAGTCAAATTTCCGACATTTCAGATATTTTGAAAACTGCAGGGGGGTTTGGCAAAATATGACCCATCGCCGTTTTCAGTAATTGGCATATTTCTTTATAAAAATTCGTAATTTGAAAATGAAAATAGGTGCAGAGAGTCAGAATTCGGCTCAAAAATCACGCTCAGAGTCAAATTTCCGACATTTCAGATATTTTGAAAACTGCAGGGGGGTTTGGCAAAATATGACCCATCGCCGTTTCAGTAATTGGCATATTTTCTTTATAAAAATCGTAATTTGAAATTGAAAATAGGTGCAGAGAGTCAGAATTCGGCTCAAAAATCACGCTCAGGATTCAAATTTCCGACATTTCAGATATTTTGAAAACTGCAGGGGGGTTTGGGCAAAATATGACCCATCGCCGTTTTCAGTAATTGGCATATTTTTTTATAAAAAGTCGTAATTTGAAAATGAAAATAGGTGCAGAGAGTCAGAATTCGGCTCAAAAATCACGCTCAGGAGTCAAATTTCCGACATTTCAGATATTTTGAAAACTGCAGGGGGGTTTGGGCAAAATATGACCCATCGCCGTTTTCAGTAATTGGCATATTTTCTTTATAAAAAGTCGTAATTTGAAATGAAAATAGGTGCAGAGAGTCAGAATTCGGCTCAAAAATCACGCTCAGGAGTCAAATTTCCGACATTTCAGATATTTTGAAAACTGCAGGGGGGTTTGGGCAAAATATGACCCATCGCCGTTTTCAGTAATTGGCATATTTTCGGTATAAAAAGTCGTAATTTGAAAATGAAAATAGGTGCAGAGAGTCAGAATTCGGCTCAAAAATCACGCTCAGGATTCAAATTTCCGACATTTCAGATATTTTGAAAACTGCAGGGGGTTTGGGCAAAATATGACCCATCGCCGTTTTCAGTAATTGGCATATTTTTTTATAAAAAGTCGTAATTTGAAAATGAAAATAGGTGCAGAGAGTCAGAATTCGGCTCAAAAATCACGCTCAGGTTCAAATTTCCGACATTTCAGATATTTTGAAAACTGCATGGGGGTTTGGGCAAAATATGACCCATCGCCGTTTTCAGTAATTGGCATATTTTCTTTATAAAAAGTCGTAATTTGAAATTGAAAATAGGTGCAGAGAGTCCCCTAGGGTACGTGCTTACTCTTGTACGTTTTCTCATCCTCATATCGGACATAGACAAGAACACAACCTATAGCATTGTATCATCCTTTGCAGATGACACTTGGATCTTCATGAGAGTAGGCAACAGAGGACACGCAAACCTCCAATCAAATGTAGATCAGGTCTTTCTATGGGCTGCAGAAAATAATATGGTTTTTAACGAAGATAAGTTCCAGCTCATGTGCTAAGGAAAAAAAAATATATAAAACCGGAAACCTCGTAAAAAACTCAGGCAAATCATAACATAGAACGAAAAGGCAATGTAAAGGATCTGGGTGTACTCATGTCGGAAGACCTTACCTTTAAGAACACAATAAAGTAGCCGTCACAGCTGCAAGAAAAATGACAGGTTGGATAACAAGAACTTTTCTCACTAGAGATGCTATACCGATGATAATACTTTTCAGAACGGTTGTGCTCTCTAGAGTGGAGTACTGCTGCACAATGACAGCCCTTTCAAAGCTGGAGAAATTGCTGATCTGGAGAGCGTGCAGAGATTCTTTACTGCTAGAATTCACTCAGTAAAACATCTAAATTACTGGGACCGACAAAAGAGCTTAAGTCTGTACTCCCTTGAGCGCAGGCGGGAGAGATACATAATAATTTACACGTGGAAATAATTGAGGGGCTGGTCCCAAACCTGCATCCAGAAATAACATTACATGAGACCAGAAGACATGGCAGGACGTGCAGAATACCCCTGTTGAAAAGCAGAGGTGCAAAAGGTACTCTGAGAGAGAACTCCATCAACATCAGAGGCCGGAGACTGTTCAACACGCTTCCACTACACATAAGGGGCATAACTGGAAGACCCATCACAGTGTTCAAGAGAGAGAACTGGATATGCACCTCCAAAGGATACCTGATCAACCAGGCTCATACGTCAGGCTTCGAGCAGCGCGTCCAACAGCCTGGTTGATCAGTCCAATACCCAGGAGGCCTGGTCGACGACCGGCCGCGGGGACGCTAAGCCCCGGAAGCACCTCAAGGTAGATATGATAGAGCCCAGTAGGCACGAGAATCTGTACACCAGTTCATTGACAGTTGAGAGGCGGGTCCAAAGAGCCAAAGCTCAACCTCAGCAAGCACAAATAGGTAAGAACAAATAGGTGAGCACACACACACACACACACACACAACACCACACACACACACCACACACACACACACACACACACACACACACACACACACACATGACCTCAGAATGGCGTGAAGTCACCAGTGGAGTCCCACAGGGCTCTGTGCTTGGACCTATCCTGTTCCTGATATACGTAAATGATCTCCCAGAGGGTATAGATGCATTCCTCTCAATGTTTGCTGACGACGCCAAAATTATGAGAAGGATTAAGACAGAGGAGGACAGCTTGAGGCTTCAAGAAGACTGGACAAGCTGCAGGAATGGTCGAAAAAATGGCTGTTAGAGTTTAACCCAAGCAAATGTAATGTAATGAAGATAGGGGTAGGAAGCAGGAGACCAGATACAAGGTATCATTTGGGAGATGAAATACTTCAAGAGTCAGAGAGAGAGAAAGACCTGGGGGTGATATCACGCCAGACCTGTCCCTGAAGCTCATATCAAGAGGATAACATCAGCAGCATATGCCAGGTTGGCTAACATGAGAACGGCCTTTAGAAACTTGTGTAAGGAATCTTTCAGAACATTGTATACCACATATGTCAGACCAATCTTGGAGTATGCGGCTCCAGCAGGAGTCCNACTTACTTATAAGTTACTTATAAATTTTTTGTAATTTAAGTATAACCATTATTTAATATTGCACCATTACATACTGCATACCACATTGTTTACAGCAAATTCTTGCACAAGGGTAGGACATTTTAGGCTGGTGTTGTACAGCAACCTAGTTTATTTATTGTGCTAACCTGGTGTAAGGGTAAGAATTTTTTACACTTGTCTAGAGTTGAACATATATTACAACCTAGCAAGTACATATTTTTATGCAGTATTCATGACAACCCGAGTTGTGTTGTCAACCTGATATTCATACATATAATTATAGGTATAATTAAACTATAATCATTTCACCTTTGAGTGTTAACCTGTGTCTCTGTACCAACCAAGAGTGATAATGACGGGCTAACTTGCGGAATACCAGCATTGATACAGGCTTACCACTCAAATTATAGCGTGTATGATTATACAGTAGTATATTTTTAAATGATAAACAGCTCTAGTTCGGAAACTAGTTGCTTTACTAATTCAAGTGCCAATAGTTAAAAGTCCATACGACTAGCGAGTACTTTCAAGATGTCTACACTCCAAAATGTAAAATTAACCCTTAGAGCCTTAAAGGGGCATCTCACAAGGCAGATTAACAAATGTGAAGACATGAGTAATCAAACTCCAGTTAATTATGCAGCACTGGAAAACTATCTTAAGCTTACACGGAACAAATATGACCGTGTGTTGCAACAAATGAAACAGTATCAAGATATACTGAACAATTCTAGTATTGATGAAGATACGATGAACAACATTCTCCAAGAACACTCTGATTATGAAGATGCAACGTTTGAACTAATTCAACGTTATGAAGATTTGATAAACGCCCATAAGGCCAATATAAATGTTGCAGCTACAACTACCCAGAATCAGACAGCACCAGAAGTCAAATTACCATCACTCAGTCTTCCAACTTTTTCTGGAACAGAGGACGAGAATTGGGACAATTTCTGGAGCAAATTTGTCGATTCTGTGGATTCTAATGTCAATGTACCAAAGACGACAAAGTTTACGTATTTACAGAGTGTCTTGAAGGATGAAGCCTTTCAGGTAGTCTGTAATCTGAATCACACAGATGACGATTATGACAATGCTGTACAACTACTCAAGGACAACTATGCGAAGCCTGAAAGGACTATCAGAATTTTAACCCAGAAGCTGTTAGATATTAAACATCCAAATAATACAGCAGTCTCACTCCAAGCCTTTAGATTGGAGCTTGAGTCTTTGCTTAAGGCACTTAAAAATAAAGTAAACTTGGATGAATCAGACTGGATAATCCAAGTCCATATGACTCGCAAATTACCCAGGGACATCCTGGATAAGTTGTTTGTGTTGTATGGAAAGTCATATCTGACAGTAACAGAGATTACAAAGGGTTACAAACCATCATAGAACGAGAAAGAGTTATCCCAGATGAAAAGCGACATCTAAACCTTCGTCTACTACTAATAGTAAACAACAGAGTACAAACAGTACTCCAAACAAATCTAAAACAACTTCTCCCTCCCCAAAGTGGAGACAAGGCAGTGTGGGCACATACGCAGTTGGTACCTCCAAACCTACAGGTAACGCGTCACCCAAATCGGTGACTCCTCAAGATACTGTTAACGTCTGGAGACCATGTCTGTTCTGTGAACAATCACATTCCATGTACAATTGCAGACGATACCCCGATCGTGCAACACGCATAAAACGACTCAAGGAGTTACATAGATGTACCAAGTGTATAAGGGAACATCATCCCGACAGCTGCACATCAACAATACGCACCTGTTATAGGTGCCATAAGGGTCAACACCATACAGCACTTTGTGGGGATTCAAGTACAAAGTCTGCCAAACCACAGGAGGAGGAAGGAACTAACACCTCAGTACAGCTTTGTACTGTGCTACCTGACATAAGTGTTTTCTCAACAAGGTCTAAACATAAATCAGCTCTACCTACTGCACGATTGATCATTAGAAATGGAGAGAACAAAGCCACCGTACGTGGATTATTTGATCAAGGGTCCCAATTGACCTTTATATCCAAAGAGTTGGTAGATACCCTGAAACTTACACCTGTAGAGGAGACACGAATAAACATAGCAGGATTCCTGACTGACTCAGGAGCCCGAGTTTTCAAGGTAGTACAACCCAAAGTACGATTAGGAGGTTACGAACAAAATGTACAAGCTCTAGTAGTAGATAGATTCCCAACAGATCTGTATGTATATGGTCTGGGGACAACAGCCAAATTCCTAGAAAAAAGGGGAATTCATTTGGCTGATAAAATCACAACAGATAACCTTTCCAATATTGGAATCCTTATGGGATCAGATGTCTACCATAAGTTTATCAAAGGAAAGGAATACAAACACGGTATGAACGTGTTACCATCTGCAGGTGGCTATTTGCTAACAGGCCCTGTATTACGGCTAAACCAACCCGCACCTGTAGAACACCAACATGCCAACCCAGTAATGGTTGCATGACTAGGAGACCAGTCTCCACTGCAACTCAGAGACATGTCCGAGGAAGAGCTTGATCCCCCTGTACACAAGTTATGGGACCTGGCAACTCTCGGCATTGTCCCTGAACAACCTAGCCCAGATGATGACTGGACTTACAAACAATACCTGGACTCAGTTATATACAGAGATAATCAATACTGGGTCAGGCTACCATGGAAGCTGAATCACCCTCAGCTACCCGTCAACCATTTTATGGCACAAAACCAATTGAGATCACAGGTGTTGCGCTTACAAAGACAACCTGAGAACTTGAAGTTGTACCATGAAATAATACAGAAGCAACTCGATGACAAATTTATCGAAGTTGTTACAAATGATAACCCAAAGGAAGGTCACTACTTACCACATCATTGTGTACAGAAGAATTCTGCAACTACCCCATTACGGATAGTATTTAATTGCAGTGCTAAAATGAGGCCGAGTAGTGTTTCGTTAAACGACTGTCTTCAAACTGGCCCTAGCCTAACACAAAGGCTTTACGACGTGCTGTTAAAGTTCCGTATTGGGACTTATGCATATACGGCCGACATCAGCAAGGCATTCCTTAGGGTAGGTCTTCAAGAAGAAGACCGGAACTACACAAAGTTCCTATGGATTAAGGATCCTAACGATCCGAACAGTGAATTAATCACTTACCGGTTTGCCTCTGTCCTTTTTGGCGCCACGTCATCTCCTTTTCTGCTCCAAGCTACCTTGGATACGCACTTGAAGAAGTCCAATAGCCCAAACAAGACGGAAATTAGCAAAAACCTGTATGTGGATAATTTTCAAGGTACAACCAACAGTGAAAGTAAACTGTTGGACATATACCATGAGGCCAATCGAGAATTAATGGGAGCCAATATGCCTCTCCAATCTTGGGTCTCTAACAATGAAAAATTAAATCAACTGATCTCAACTGAATTTCCCGATTACCAGGTACCCGAGATGACAAAGGTACTAGGTGTCGAATGGAACACGACAACAGATCAGTTGACAATCAAGTCAGTGGAGCCTGATACCACTAACTTAACAATGAGAAAATTACTATCACAAGTCAGCAAACCCTTCGACCCATTAGGACTATTAAGCCCAGTACTGATTAATGGGAAGTTGATAATACAGGAATGTTGGCAACAAAAGATAGGCTGGGATGATCTTCTAACACCTGCCTACAAGAAAAATGGCAAGGTTTAGTAAAAGATTTAAGTACCCTAGAGTCTGTCAAGTTCCCCAGGAACACAGTAGTAAATGAAAAAGAACCAATTAAGCTACATGTATTCTGTGATGCCTCAGGAAAGGCTTATGGAACAGTAGCTTACCTGGTCACAAATGGGCAAGCCAATTTGCTCACATCAAAGGCCAGAGTGGCACCTTTAAAGAAAAGATCACTGCCACAACTGGAATTAACAGCCTTACTGTTAGGAGTAAGATTGGCTCATTATTTGATCAAGGCCTTACGCCACATCCACTTTAAAGAAACAGTAGTTTGGTCAGATAATGAGGCAGTACTACAGTGGGTTAAGAACAATAACAGTAAGAATCCTTACGTGAGTAACCGCGTTAAGGAAATACGAGAGTTGTCAGCAGGGTATAAACTAAGATATGTACCCACAAAAGAGAATCCAGCTGACTATCTCTCCCGAGGACTGACTTTACGGCAATTAACAAAGGCAGAGATGTGGTTCAATGGACCTCAGTGGCTAATCAGCGACCAGTGGCCTGAACAAAAGCCACAAGTCATTGTGACCAATGTTACTGTTCCCACTGAGAACCCAGAACCACCTCGGACTTTGGTAATTGATCCTACTCGGTACTCTGAACTGAACAAACTTATAGGTGTCACCCAAGTAGTGTTTGATTTTCTAAAGAAAATAGGAATCAAGCATAAATTCCCTAATGCCCTAAGGTATTGGGTCAAAAGAGCTCAGATCGACACATTCGGGACAGAATTTGACAATGTTCCAAAGAAGCTACAACGTGATCTGGGTCTCTGGTTAGACACTGACAATTATAACATAATCAGATGCGGAGGCCGCTTACAGCACGCTGACATAGATTTGGAAGCAAAAAATCCAATATTGCTCCCTCGTCACCACATAGTAAGCAAACTAATTGTGTTACATATACACAAATACTGCACTCTGCATGGTGGGGTATTAGATACTCTCACAGACTTAAGACAACAGTACTGGCTACCCCAAGGTAGACAGACAGTAAAATCAATAATCAAATCCTGTGTTGTTTGCCGGAGATACGATGCCAGAGTGTGTCCATATCCTGGCCCACCTCCACTTCCGAAGGAACGAGTCGTACATATTCGTCCCTTTGAGACTACAGGAGTAGATTTCACAGGAGCACTAACACTTACAGGCACTAAAGACAAGAAACCAGTAAAAGCTTACATCTGTCTTTTTACTTGTGCCACAACAAGGGCAGTCCATCTAGAAGTGACTCCCGATATGAGTGCCGAAGCATTCTTACAGGCTTTCCGCAGGTTTGCTTCACGTAGATCCTGTCCTAAGTTAATGATCTCAGACAATGGGTCCAACTTAGTGGCAGGAGAAGCATGTCTGAGGAAAATCTGGACACATCCAAAGGTACGCACAGCCCTAAATCAACGGCAGTGCCATTGGAAATTCATACCTCCCAGAGCACCATGGCACGGAGGCTTCTATGAACGCATGGTTGGTACGGTAAAACGTTCTCTACGGAAAACCCTACACCGCCAAAAGATTGACCTGCAGGAGCTTCAAACAGTAGTCATAGAGATAGAAGCACGAGTCAATAACCGACCACTTACCTACCTCTCTGATGATGTTTTGCAGCGTGAACCATTAAGTCCAGCTCATTTGATGTATGGTAGACCTCTCAAAACACTTGTGTCCCTTACGGACGAGGAACCAGAGGATCCTTCATATGTCAAGAGAGTGATTTGGTTCAACGTTTCAAACATCTATCAAGGGTGATAAGTCGGTGGAATGACGTATGGACTCGAGAATACCTTACAGCTCTGAGAGAGTATCATTACGGGGCAAACAACCCCTACAACAGAATTAACTTGAACCCTGGTGACATAGTTCTGGTGGATAGTGATGGACCACGCTCAGAGTGGCCTTTAGGTCAAATAGTCTCTGTTCATCCAGACAGCCAGGGCATCTTGAGAATAGTGAAAGTAAAATGCCGAGGCAACACTACTCTCAAAACTTTAGAGAAATTAGTTCCTTTAGAACTGGCCAGGAACGAAGACGTACAGCGACTTCCAGCACCCGATACGCCAGTACGGGACATACGTCCCCAAAGGACTGCAGCTCAACAATGTAAACTCAAATTAAAGCAGCATTATAATTCTGAAGGAGAAGAATAAAGTGATCGCAGTCCTTACCGGGACTTCGACCCGTGTTCTTCCCCCCCGGAATTATGTCGGGAAACCGACACACAAATAGTATAGTCTTCCCTTAACAGTATCCTCTTAAAATTAGAGAATGGGAGACTCCGTGACGTCATCGACGTCGCCGCAGTATTTACATTATTAAACCACTGTTCATACAACAGTTTAATGTCTAAATTGAATAAAAAAGTGTTCAATAAGACTGAATATAATTATTAACACCAAAATATAGCTTGATTCCCTTGTTAACGTAAATTTAACTTAGAAGTAGAACACAATATTGGAACAAGGGAGGCAGAGCGTCTCTTACAGACGCCACGCTCACACGAAAACAATAACAATGGAGCTCGCGTGTGTGTTGTGATAATGGCCACAGGATAGACCTACTCTGCCTTAAGAAACTGCCACAGCAACATCACTACTACAAATGAGAGCACTCCAGTATCCGTCTTACCAAGTATTTGTTTATTATTCTAGTGCACTTTTTAATATCAAATTTAAGACGGTTACAATATATGAACAACACCAACACCATGTACGTGTACCCCATTTTTACAGCCCTCACATACCATGTTATACCTGTATTGATATGTTTAGGGAAATGTACTAACTCCTTGCATCCCAAACAGGTAAATTGTGACTTGGAACAGCAAGTAGCTGAGCAGTAGAACTACACATGTACCTAGCTGTTGCCAGCCTTGAAGGCCTCCACAGCCGCCATTGGCACCATGAGGCACAGGGCCACACCCACATAGATGCTACCATGACACAGCCTTAGTGGGCCCTTACTACAGGCTCAGATAAGGCCATTCTAGTTATTGTAGTAGTAGTATTCATAACTAGTAATAATTGTTGAAATAATAGTAGATTAGACCACCATATGTGGTATGATAAAATAATATAATTAAACTTAGGTAAACAATTTGTAGTTTAAGAAGGAGCCATTACAAAGTGGTTTAAGCTACAAATTGTCCCCCCCAATTTGTGTGAGATTAATTTCAGGCAGTTTTAACAAGTACATACAGTCCACTCAATTTCTTACCTACTAAGAAAAAATAAGATAAACTTTAATTTATGAAGTCAATTAAAAGGAGATATACTGCCTGGAGTTTTTACCACACCCATTGCAGTTTTCAGTAATATCATATTTTCTTTATAAAAAGTCGTAATTTGAAATGAAAATAGGTGCAGAGAGTCAGAATTCGGCTCAAAAATCACGCTCAGGAGTCAATTTCCGACATTTCAGATATTTTGAAAACTGCAAGGGGGTTGGGCAAAATATGACCCATCGCCGTTTTCAGTAATTGGCATATTTTGGTATAAAAAGTCGTAATTTGAAAATGAAAATAGGTGCAGAGAGTCAGAATTCGGCTCAAAAATCACGCTCAGGTGTCAATTTTCCGATATTTCAGATATTTTGAAAACTGCAGGGGGTTTGGGCAAAATATGACCCATCGCCGTTTTCAGTAATTGGCATATTTTCGGTATAAAAAGTCGTAATTTGAAATGAAAATAGGTGCAGAGAGTCAGAATTCGGCTCAAAAATCACGCTCAGGAGTCAAATTTCCGACATTTCAGATATTTTGAAAACTGCAGGGGGGTTTGGGCAAAATATGACCCATCGCCGCTTTCAGTAATTGGCATATTTTTGGTATAAAATTCGTAATTTGAAAATGAAAATAGGTGCAGAGAGTCAGAATTCGGCTCAAAAATCACGCTCAGGAGTCAAATTTCCGACATTTCAGATATTTTGAAAACTGCAGGGGGGTTTGGGCAAAATATGACCCATCGCCGTTTTCAGTAATTGGCATATTTTGGTATAAAAATTCGTAATTTGAAATGAAAATAGGTGCAGAGAGTCAGAATTCGGCTCAAAAATCACGCTCAGGAGTCAAATTTCCGACATTTCAGATATTTTGAAAACTGCAGGGGGGTTTGGGCAAAATATGACCCATCGCAGTTTTCAGTAATTGGCATATTTTTGGTATAAAAAGTCGTAATTTGAAAATGAAAATAGGTGCAGAGAGTCAGAATTCGGCTCAAAAATCACGCTCAGGAGTCAAATTTCCGACATTTCAGATATTTTGAAAACTGCATGGGGGTTTGGGCAAATTATGACCCATCGCCGTTTTCAGTAATTGGCATATTTTCTTTATAAAAAGTTGTAATTTGAAAATGAAAATAGGTGCAGAGAGTCAGAATTCGGCTCAAAAATCACGCTCAGGTGTCAAATTTCCGACATTTCAGATATTTTGAAAACTGCAGGGGGTTTGGGCAAAATATGACCCATCGCCGTTTTCAGTAATTGGCATATTTTGGTATAAAAATTCGTAATTTGAAATTAAAATAGGTGCAGAGAGTCAGAATTCGGCTCAAAAATCACGCTCAGGAGTCAAATTTCCGACATTTCAGATATTTTGAAAACTGCAGGGGGGTTTGGGCAAAATATGACCCATCGCAGTTTTCAGTAATTGGCATATTTTCTTTATAAAAAGTCGTAATTTGAAATTGAAAATAGGTGCAGAGAGTCAGAATTCGGCTCAAAAATCACGCTCAGGAGTCAAATTTCCGACATTTCAGATATTTTGAAAACTGCAAGGGGGTTTGGGCAAAATATGACCCATCGCCGTTTTCAGTAATTGGCATATTTTTTGGATAAAAAGTCGTAATTTGAAAATGAAAATAGGTGCAGAGTCAGAATTCGGCTCAAAAATCACGCTCAGGAGTCAAATTTCCGACATTTCAGATATTTTGAAAACTGCAGGGGTGTTTGGGCAAAATATGACCCATCGCCGTTTTCAGTAATTGGCATATTTTTGGTATAAAAAGTCGTAATTTGTAAATGAAAATAGGTGCAGAGAGTCAGAATTCGGCTCAAAAACCACGCTCAGGAGTCAAATTTCCGACATTTCAGATATTTTGAAAACTGCAGGGGGGTTTGGGCAAATATGACCCATCGCTGTTTTCAGTAATTGGCATATTTTTTGTATAAAAAGTCGTAATTTGAAAATAAAATAGGTGCAGAGAGTCAGAATTTGGCTCAAAAATCACGCCCAGGAGTCAAATTTCTGACATTTCAGATATTTTGAAAACTGCAGGGGTGTTTGGGCAAAATATGACNGCTCTCTAATTCGGAAATCCTTACTGACCTGCACAATCATTTTCAGGACGATAATAGTGCTCACTCATCAAACTCGTCAGAGAAACATCAGGAGTTGTTTCGAGATGATCCCCAAGAGTGCACGTGACTCGGCACGACATCCAACTGCTACCTGACACCCAGCCGATTCGCCAACCAGTTCTACCGAATCAGCCCTAGCAAAACGGAAATCATGCGTGCTGAGGTACAGTATCTCTTGGACCATGGACTGGCTACCCCCTGTGAGTCCCCCTGGGCCTCACCATGCATCCTGGTACCCAAACCACACGGCAAAATCCGTCTTTGCACGGATTATAGGAAGTTGAACCAGGTCACAGTGAAGGACGCCTACCCAATACCCAGGATAGACGACATACTGGATGCCATTGGTAATGCCCGCTACCTGTCTCAGGTAGACTTACTCATGGGCTACTACCAGGTGAGTTTAACGGAGCGAGCTAAGGTACTGTCCGCCTTTATAACCCCGTTCGGGCTTTACAGGTACAACCGCCTTCCCTTTGGACTCTGCAATGCCCAAGCCACCTTTCAGAGAGCTGTCAACCGCGTCATCCAGGGCTTGGACAATACCTACGCCTATTTGGATGACATCGTGGTAGCATCCAACACCTGGAGCGAACACCTGCTCCAGCTACAACGATTGTTCTACAAGCTTCTGAAAGCCGGCCTCACCATCAATCTGGGCAAGACCACCTTCGCGAAAGGTAAAGTGCGGTACCTGGGTCATGTTATAGGGAGTGGCAGCCTAGCTCCGTTAAATATCCACATTCAAGCAATCCAACAATATCCACAGCCTACTACCAGGAAGCAGCTCCTGCGCTTCCTTGGTCTTGCTTCCTATTACCGTAGGTTTGTGAAGAATTTTAGCACTGTTGCAACCCCATTAATCACCTTAACCAGTCCCAAGCAACGGTATAATTGGACCAGGGAGCAAACCGTTGCCTTCGAACAACTCAAATTCCTCCTCTGTTCTAATCCTATTCTCGCCTCACCAGATATCAAGAAGCCTTTCATCCTCCATGTCGACGCCAGTGATACCGGCATCGGAAGTGCCTTAATGCAGCAGCGAGGCGAGGAGGTTCTACCTGTCAGCTACTACAGTTGCAAGTTGAAGCCTCATCAGAAAACTACAGTACTATAGAGAAGGAACTCCTTTCCATCGTCCTGAGCTTACAACACTTTGCACCATATCTACACGGTGCTAGGTCCACTACCATCTATTCGGACCACAACCCTCTGAGATTCCTACATCAAGCCCAATTTAAAAACCAACGTCTGCTGCGATGGGCTTTATATCTTCAAGGCTTCAATTTAAAGATCTGCTACATCAAGGGGCCTGATAACATCATCGCTGACGCCCTCTCCAGAGTGCATGAGGTAGAGGCAGCTCCACCTCCCACTCTACCTCCCGTGAACGTGACTGCCAGAACCGCAGGCTTCGGGGGAAAGTTGTGACGATAATCTCTTCCCAGAGATTTAGCCTGCTATATCTTCCCATCGTCTCATTCTCAACACTATGCAAGATACGTTTATAGTGGCTTAACGTATATATCAAGACAGTCACACGCACCTGCAACTCCCTCCTTCCCCCCACTTCTGCACACCTGGTCGACCTGCCAACTGCTGCTCCCAGCCAAACTAGCGACTTGCGGCCGTCCTGCATTTTGATTGGCCGCTAACCAACACACCACTCCAGCTCCACCTCAATCACATTCCCCCTAGTCATAGTTGGAGTCCATTGCAGCCCTGCCAGCCAGAATATATCTTGTGCTCCTGCTGTGAACACCTAGGTTGACTCACCTCGTGTGATCAAATAGAGGTTTATAGCTAGCGCATATATTCCCAGCACTAATATTATTTTACTTGTCACTTTTCCTCCCTTTAACGTAATTCAGTTTTATGTTCAGTTATTTTTCCACTGGTTGTTGTGCACCACTAAGCCAAGATTTTGCTTTATTTCAATTTGTTTCTTAGTGTTATTAAAGAGCATTGTTTTATTATTGTGTTTTATGTCTCTTACCTTACCACAGATTATCAAACACGCAGTCATTCTTTTTTTCCCTTTTTTTTTACTTTTTTTATCTTATAGTGTCCCGGCCTTAACATCTGCCAGTGGAAGACTGCCGACCACCATACTCCATACTTTACCGTCACAATGACCCATCGCAGTTTTCAGTAATTGGAATATTTTCTTTATAAAAAGTCGTAATTGAAATGAAAATAGGTGCAGAGAGTCAGAATTCGGCTCAAAAATCACGCTCAGGAGTCAAATTTCCGACATTTCAGATATTTTGAAAACTGCAGGTAGGTTTGGGCAAAATATGACCCATCACCGTTTTCAGTAATTGGCATATTTTTGGTATAAAAATTCGTAATTTGAAAATGAAAATAGGTGCAGAGAGTCAGAATTCGGCTCAAAAATCACGCTCAGGAGTCAAATTTCCGACATTTCAGATATTTTGAAAACTGTAGGGGGGTTTGGGCAAAATATGACCCATCGCAGTTTTCAGTAATTGGCATATTTTTATATAAAAAATCGTAATTTGAAATTGAAAATAGGTGCAGAGAGTTCAGAATTTGGCTCAAAAATCACGCTCAGGAGTCAAATTTCCGACATTTCAGATATTTTGAAAACTGCAGGGGGGTTTGGGCAAAATATGACCCATCGCCGTTTTCAGTAATTGGCATATTTTTATATAAAAAGTCGTAATTTGAAAATGAAAATAGGTGCAGAGAGTCAGAATTCGGCTCAAAAATCACGCTCAGGAGTCAATTTCCGACATTTCAGATATTTTGAAAACTGCAGGGGGGTTTGGGCAAAATATGACCCATCGCAGTTTTCAGTAATTGGCATATTTTCTTTATAAAAAGTCGTAATTTGAAAATGAAAATAGGTGCAGAGAGTCAGAATTCGGCTCAAAAATCACGCTCAGGAGTCAAATTTCCGACATTTCAGATATTTTGAAAACTGCTAGAGGGGGTTTGGGCAAAATATGACCCATCGCCGTTTTCAGTAATTGGCATATTTTTGGTATAAAAGTCGTAATTTGAAAATGAAAATAGGTGCAGAGAGTCAAAATTCGGCTCAAAAATCACGCTCAGGAGTCAAATTTCCGACATTTCAGATTTTTAAACTGCAGGGGGGTTTTGGCAAAATATGACCCATCGCCGTTTTCAGTAATTGGCATATTTTTGGTATAAAAATTCGTAATTTGAAAATGAAAATAGGTGCAGAGAGTCAGAATTCGGCTCAAAAATCACGCTCAGGAGTCAAATTTCCGACATTTCAGATATTTTGAAAACTGCAGGGGGGTTTGGCAAAATATGACCCATCGCCGTTTTCAGTAATTGGCATATTTTGGTATAAAAATTCGTAATTTGAAAATGAAAATAGGTGCAGAGAGTCAGAATTCGGCTCAAAAATCACGCTCAGGGTCAAATTTCCGACATTTCAGATATTTTGAAAACTGTAGGGGGGTTTGGGCAAAATATGACCCATCGCAGTTTTCAGTAATTGGCATATTTTTATATAAAAATCGTAATTTGAAATGAAAATAGGTGCAGAGAGTCAGAATTCGGCTCAAAAATCACGCTCAGGAGTCAAATTTCCGACATTTCAGATATTTTGAAAACTGCAGGGGGTTTGGGCAAAATATGACCCATCGCCGTTTTCAGTAATTGGCATATTTTTATATAAAAAGTCGTAATTTGAAAATGAAAATAGGTGCAGAGAGTCAGAATTCGGCTCAAAAATCACGCTCAGGAGTCAAATTTCCGACATTTCAGATATTTTGAAAACTGCAGGGGGGTTTGGGCAAAATATGACCCATCGCAGTTTTCAGTAATTGGCATATTTTCTTTATAAAAAGTCGTAATTTGAAAATGAAAATAGGTGCAGAGAGTCAGAATTCGGCTCAAAAATCACGCTCAGGAGTCAAATTTCCGACATTTCAGATATTTTGAAAACTGCTAGGGGGGTTTGGGCAAAATATGACCCATCGCCGTTTTCAGTAATTGGCATATTTTTGCGATAAAAGTCGTAATTTGAAAATGAAAATAGGTGCAGAGAGTCAGAATTCGGCTCAAAAATCACGCTCAGGAGTCAAATTTCCGACATTTCAGATATTTTGAAAACTGCAGGGGGGTTTTGGCAAAATATGACCCATCGCCGTTTTCAGTAATTGGCATATTTTTGGTATAAAAATTCGTAATTTGAAAATGAAAATAGGTGCAGAGAGTCAGAATTCGGCTCAAAAATCACGCTCAGGAGTCAAATTTCCGACATTTCAGATATTTTGAAAACTGCAGGGGGGTTTGGGCAAAATATGACCCATCGCCGTTTTCAGTAATTGGCATATTTTCTTTATAAAAGTCGTAATTTGAAAATGAAAATAGGTGCAGAGAGTCAGAATTCGGCTCAAAAATCACGCTCAGGAGTCAAATTTCCGACATTTCAGATATTTTGAAAACTGCAGGGGGTTTGGAAAAATATGACCCATCGCAGTTTTCAGTAATTGGCATATTTTCTTTATAAAAATTCGTAAATTGAAAATGAAAATAGGTGCAGAGAGTCAGAATTCGGCTCAAAAATCACGCTCAGGAGTCAAATTTCCGACATTTCAGATATTTTGAAAACTGCAGGGGGGTTTGGCAAAATATGACCCATCGCCGTTTTCAGTAATTGGCATATTTTTGGTATAAAAATCGTAATTTGAAAATGAAAATAGGTGCAGAGAGTCAGAATTCGGCTCAAAAATCACGCTCAAGAGTCAAATTTCCGACATTTCAGATATTTTGAAAACTGCAGGGGGGTTTGGGCAAAATATGACCATCGCCGTTTTCAGTAATTGGCATATTTTCTTTATAAAAAGTCGTAATTTGAAAATGAAAATAGGTGCAGAGAGTCAGAATTCGGCTCAAAAATCACGCTCAGGAGTCAAATTTCCGACATTTCAGATATTTTGAAAACTGCAGGGGGGTTTGGGCAAAATATGACCCATCGCCGTTTTCAGTAATTGGCATATTTTCTTATAAAATGTCGTAATTTGAAATGAAAATAGGTGCAGAGAGTCAGAATTCGGCTCAAAAATCACGCTCAGGTGTCAAATTTCCGACATTTCAGATATTTTGAAAACTGCAGGGGGGTTTGGGCAAAATATGACCCATCGCCGTTTTCAGTAATTGGCATATTTTCTTATAAAAAGTCGTAATTTGAAAATGAAAATAGGTGCAGAGAGTCAGAATTCGGCTCAAAAATCACGCTCAGGAGTCAAATTTCCGACATTTCAGATATTTTGAAAACTGCAGGGGGGTTTGGCAAAATATGACCCATCGCCGTTTTCAGTAATTGGCATATTTTTGGTATAAAAAGTCGTAATTTGAAAATGAAAATAGGTGCAGAGAGTCAGAATTCGGCTCAAAAATCACGCTCAGGAGTCAAATTTCCGACATTTCAGATATTTTGAAAACTGCAGGGGGGTTTGGGCAAAATATGACCCATCGCATTTTCAGTAATTGGCATATTTTCTTTATAAAAAGTCGTAATTTGAAATTGAAAATAGGTGCAGAGAGTCAGAATTCGGCTCAAAAATCACGCTCAGGTGTCAAATTTCCGACATTTCAGATATTTTGAAAACTGCAGGGGGGTTTGGGCAAAATATGACCCATCGCCGTTTCAGTAATTGGCATATTTTCTTTATAAAAAGTCGTAATTTGAAATTGAAAATAGGTGCAGAGAGTCAGAATTCGGCTCAAAAATCACGCTCAGGAGTCAAATTTCCGACATTTCAGATATTTTGAAAACTGCAGGGGGGTTTGGGCAAAATATGACCCATCGCCGTTTTCAGTAATTGGCATATTTTCTTTATAAAAAGTCGTAATTTGAAAATGAAAATAGGTGCAGAGAGTCAGAATTCGGCTCAAAAATCACGCTCAGGAGTCAAATTTCCGACATTTCAGATATTTTGAAAACTGCAGGGGGGTTTGGGCAAAATATGACCCATCGCCGTTTTCAGTAATTGGCATATTTTTGGTATAAAAAGTCGTAATTTGAAAATGAAAATAGGTGCAGAGAGTCAGAATTCGGCTCAAAAATCACGCTCAGGAGTCAAATTTCCGACATTTCAGATATTTTGAAAACTGCAGGGGGTTTGGGCAAAATATGACCCATCGCAGTTTTCAGTAATTGGCATATTTTCTTTATAAAAAGTCGTAATTTGAAATTGAAAATAGGTGCAGAGAGTCAGAATTCGGCTCAAAAATCACGCTCAGGAGTCAAATTTCCGACATTTCAGATATTTTGAAAACTGCAGGGGGGTTTGGGCAAAATATGACCCATCGCCGTTTTCAGTAATTGGCATATTTTTTTATAAAAATCGTAATTTGAAAATGAAAATAGGTGCAGAGAGTCAGAATTCGGCTCAAAAATCACGCTCAGGAGTCAAATTTCCGACATTTCAGATATTTTGAAAACTGCAGGGGGGTTTGGGCAAAATATGACCCATCGCCGTTTTCAGTAATTGGCATATTTTTGGTATAAAAATTCGTAATTTGAAAATGAAAATAGGTGCAGAGAGTCAGAATTCGGCTCAAAAATCACGCTCAGGAGTCAAATTTCCGACATTTCAGATATTTTGAAAACTGCAGGGGGTTTGGGCAAAATATGACCCATCGCCGTTTTCAGTAATTGGCATATTTTCTTTATAAAAAGTCGTAATTTGAAAATGAAAATAGGTGCAGAGAGTCAGAATTCGGCTCAAAAATCACGCTCAGGAGTCAAATTTCCGACATTTCAGATATTTTGAAAACTGCAGGGGGGTTGGGCAAAATATGACCCATCGCCGTTTTCAGTAATTGGCATATTTTCGGTATAAAAAGTCGTAATTTGAAAATGAAAATAGGTGCAGAGAGTCAGAATTCGGCTCAAAAATCACGCTCAGGAGTCAAATTTCCGACATTTCAGATATTTTGAAAACTGCAGGGGGGTTTGGGCAAAATATGACCCATCGCCGTTTTCAGTAATTGGCATATTTTCTTTATAAAAAGTCGTAATTTGAAAATGAAAATAGGTGCAGAGAGTCAGAATTCGGCTCAAAAATCACGCTCAGGAGTCAAATTTCCGACATTTCAGATATTTTGAAAACTGCAGGGGGTTTGGGCAAAATATGACCCATCGCCGTTTTCAGTAATTGGCATATTTTTGGTATAAAAATCGTAATTTGAAAATGAAAATAGGTGCAGAGAGTCAGAATTCGGCTCAAAAATCACGCTCAGGAGTCAAATTTCCGACATTTCAGATATTTTGAAAACTGCAGGGGGGTTTGGGCAAAATATGACCCATCGCCGTTTTCAGTAATTGGCATATTTTCTTTAAAAAAGTCGTAATTTGAAATGAAAATAGGTGCAGAGAGTCAGAATTCGGCTCAAAAATCACGCTCAGGAGTCAATTTCCGACATTTCAGATATTTTGAAAACTGCAGGGGGGTTTGGGCAAAATATGACCCATCGCCGTTTTCAGTAATTGGCATATTTTCTTTATAAAAAGTCGTAATTTGAAATTGAAAATAGGTGCAGAGAGTCAGAATTCGGTCAAAAATCACGCTCAGGTGTCAAATTTCCGACATTTCAGATATTTTGAAAACTGCAGGGGGGTTTGGGCAAAATATGATGTGACGATAATCTCTTCCCAGAGATTTAGCCTGCTATATCTTCCCATCGTCTCATTCTCAACACTATGCAAGATACGTTTTATAGTGGCTTAACGTATATATCAAGACACACACCTGCAACTCCCTCCTTCCCCCCACTTCTGCACACCTGGTCGACCTGCCAACTGCTGCTCCCAGCCAAACTAGCGACTTGCGGCCGTCCTGCATTTTGATTGGCCGTTAACCAACACACCACTTCCGCTCCACGCCAATCACATTTCTCGCCAGTCAATGTTGGAGTTCATTGCAGCCCTGCCAGCCAGAATATATCTTGTGCTCCTGCTGTGAACACCTAGGTTGACTCACCTCGTTTGATCAAATAGAGGTTTATAGCTAGCGCATATATTCCCAGCACTAATATTATTTTACTTGTCACTTTCCTCCCTTTAACGTAATTCAGTTTTATGTTCAGTTATTTTTCCACTTGTTGTTGTGCACCACTAAGCCAAGATTTTGCCTTTATTTCAATTTGTTTCNTTTGGGCAAAAATGACCCATCGCCGTTTTCAGTAATTGGCATATTTTCGGTATAAAAAGTCGTAATTTGAAAATGAAAATAGGTGCAGAGAGTCAGAATTCGGCTCAAAAATCACGCTCAGGAGTCAAATTTCCGACATTTCAGATATTTTGAAAACTGTAGGGGGGTTTGGGCAAAATATGACCCATCGCCGTTTTCAGTAATTGGCATATTTTTGGTATAAAAAGTCGTAATTTGAAAATGAAAATAGGTGCAGAGAGTCAGAATTCGGCTCAAAAATCACGCTCAGGTGTCAAATTTCCGACATTTCAGATATTTTGAAAACTGCAGGGGGGTTTGGGCAAAATATGACCCATCGCCGTTTTCAGTAATTGGCATATTTTCGGTATAAAAGTCGTAATTTGAAAATGAAAATAGGTGCAGAGAGTCAGAATTCGGCTCAAAAATCACGCTCAGGAGTCAAATTTCCGACATTTCAGATATTTTGAAAACTGCAGGGGGGTTTGGGCAAAATATGACCCATCGCCGTTTTCAGTAATTGGCATATTTTGGTATAAAAAGTCGTAATTTGAAAATGAAAATAGTTGCAGAGAGTCAGAATTCGGCTCAAAAATCACGCTCAGGAGTCAAATTTCCGACATTTCAGATATTTTGAAAACTGCAGGGGGTTTGGGCAAAATATGACCCATCGCCGTTTTCAGTAATTGGCATATTTTTTGGTATAAAAAGTCGTAATTTGAAAATGAAAATAGGTGCAGAGAGTCAGAATTCGGCTCAAAAATCACGCTCAGGAGTCAAATTTCCGACATTTCAGATATTTTGAAAACTGCAGGGGGGTTTGGGCAAAATATGACCCATCGCCGTTTTCAGTAATTGGCATATTTTTGGTATAAAAAGTCGTAATTTGAAAATGAAAATAGGTGCAGAGAGTCAGAATTCGGCTCAAAAATCACGCTCAGGAGTCAAATTTCCGACATTTCAGATATTTTGAAAACTGCAGGGGGGTTTGGGCAAAATATGACCCATCGCCGTTTTCAGTAATTGGCATATTTTTGGTATAAAAATTCGTAATTTGAAAATGAAAATAGGTGCAGAGAGTCAGAATTCGGCTCAAAAATCACGCTCAGGAGTCAAATTTCCGACATTTCAGATATTTTGAAAACTGCAGGGGGGTTTGGGCAAAATATGACCCATCGCCGTTTTCAGTAATTGGCATATTTTTGGTATAAAAAGTCGTAATTTGAAAATGAAAATAGGTGCAGAGAGTCAGAATTCGGCTCAAAAATCACGCTCAGGAGTCAAATTTCCGACATTTCAGATATTTTGAAAACTGCAGGGGGGTTTGGGCAAAATATGACCCATCGCCGTTTTCAGTAATTGGCATATTTTCTTTATAAAAAGTCGTAATTTGAAATTGAAAATAGGTGCAGAGAGTCAGAATTCGGCTCAAAAATCACGCTCAGGAGTCAAATTTCCGACATTTCAGATATTTTGAAAACTGCAGGGGGTTTGGGCAAAATATGACCCATCGCCGTTTTCAGTAATTGGCATATTTTTGGTATAAAAATTCGTAATTTGAAAATGAAAATAGGTGCAGAGAGTCAGAATTCGGCTCAAAAATCACGCTCAGGAGTCAAATTTCCGACATTTCAGATATTTTGAAAACTGCAGGGGGTTTGGGCAAAATATGACCCATCGCCGTTTTCAGTAATTGGCATATTTTTGGTATAAAAATCGTAATTTGAAAATGAAAATAGGTGCAGAGAGTCAGAATTCGGCTCAAAAATCACGCTCAGGAGTCAAATTTCCGACATTTCAGATATTTTGAAAACTGCAGGGGGGTTTGGGCAAAATATGACCCATCGCCGTTTTCAGTAATTGGCATATTTTGGTATAAAAAGTCGTAATTTGAAATGAAAATAGGTGCAGAGAGTCAGAATTCGGCTCAAAAATCACGCTCAGGAGTCAAATTTCCGACATTTCAGATATTTTGAAAACTGCAGGGGGTTTGGGCAAAATATGACCCATCGCCGTTTTCAGTAATTGGCATATTTTCTTTATAAAAATTCGTAATTTGAAATTGAAAATAGGTGCAGAGAGTCAGAATTCGGCTAAGAACATCATAAGTTCAGGGTTGTTCAACGACCGACCAGCGAGCATCAGAAATATTGCCGGAACAACCGTGGACATCTTCAAGAGGAAACTAGATTTTTCTCCAAGGAGTGCCGGACCAACCGGGCTGTGGTGGGTATGTGGGCCTGCGGGCCACTCCAAGCAACAGCCTGGTGAACCAAACGCTCACAGTCAAGTCTGGCCTCGGGCCGGGCTTGGGGAGTAGGAGAACTCCCAGATCCCCATAAACCAGGTAACAGAGAGGCAGGGGAGTGCTGGGTGTAACAGAGAGGCAGGGGAGTGCTGGGTGTAACAGAGAGGCAGGGGAGTGCTGGGTGTAACAGAGAGGCAGGGGAGGGCTGGGTGTAACAGAGAGGCAGGG
>WNGS01066681.1:6797701-6812051 GCA_020271785.1 Procambarus virginalis | reverse complement strand
ATCCTGGAAGTTATATTTATAGGAGAAAAAAGACCTAATTAAATATACAGAATAATGACTTCGCTTCCTTGCTGACACTGACCTAGACCTGACTTAACATCACGTGGTAATGAGGTCTCTACCGAGGTCTCCATGCTCACCAGAGGTTTACCCTCTGCCTTACCCAATGTTTGTTTGGCCCTACCCCACCTCCCCTTTCCCTTTATTAAATGGTCCAATCCCCCTTATCCTATGTTTTATTGCCCCTTCACTTCTTCAACTCTTTTACATGTGTGTATTTAAGCAAAAAGTTTACATCGTGTATTTAATCTTTACCTGAAGATGGTCCTGAGAGGAACGAACACACACACACACACGTGGCTGGGACCGTGGCTGAATAGACAGCGCTTGGGACTCGTAGTCCCAGGGTCCAGGTTCGATCCCGGCCGCCGGCGGAAACAGATGGGCAGAGTTTCTTTCACTCTTGCTCTAAGGTGTTTACCTAGCACAACTAGGTGAATACGTACCTCAAGGATCGGTGCTAGGACCAGTTCTATTTCTAATATACGTGAACGACAAGTCTATAGGAGTAGAGTCCTATATGTCAATGTTCGCGGATGACGCAAAATTAATGAGAAGAGTTGTTTTAGATGACGATTGTAGGATCCTCCAAAAGCACGTGAACAAGCACGATGGTCAGAGAAATGGCTACTGGAGTTCAACACGAGCAAATGTAAAGTTATGGAAATGGGATTAGGTGACAAGAAACCAAAGGGGCAGTACACAATTAAAGGAAACTCCCTACCTCTGACGATTCGAGAAAGAGACCTGGGAGTGGACGTAACACCTAATCTAACTCCTGAGCCACAAATAAATAGGAAAACGACAGCAGCGTACTCTACCCTAGCAAAAGTTAGAACATCATTCTTAAAATGATAACAAGTGAGGAGGCTTTTAGGGCGCTTTACACTGCCTACCTGAGACCAGTCTTAGAGTATGCCGCGCCAACATGCAGTCCCCACCTGAAGAAACATATAAGAAAACTGGAAAAGGTTCGTAAGTTTGTGACGAGGCTTGTCCCAGAGTTACGAGGGATGGGGTATGAAGAGCGACTGAAGGAATTGAACTTGATGCCACTAGAAGAAAGTAGGGAGAGGGAAGATATGATAGAAACATAGAATATTTAGAGGGATTGACAGAGTGGAAATGGACGAAATGTTCACACTGAATACTAACAAAACAAGGGGACATGGGTGGAAACTGGAAACTCAGATGAGTCATAGAGATGTTAGGAAGTTTTCCTTTAGTGTGAGAGTAGTGGGAACATGGAATGAACTTAAGGAGTTCTATTAATAATTTTAAAATTAGATATGATAGAGAGATAAGATAGAGAACATTTCGATCACATCCCACAGCCTTGTTGCTTGCTGTTGTTGTCTAATGATTAGGATAGAGAACATTTCAATCACATTCCACAATCTTGTTGCTTGCTGTTGTTGTCTAGTGATTAGTGACTGTGATTCACGGAGCTCCTGTAAGGATTGTATGTGGTGAGCGGTGTTTTGCACGCCCTGTAGATTGTCCATGTACATTTCATTTAAGATACAGTATGTTGTGGTACGGGAGAGGGAGGGAGGGGGAGGAGGTATCCAAGGTGCGGACACACTTTCGTACCAAAGGTAAGGAATCGTCTTACTTTACCCCTAAGGGTATCGTGTAAATTTCGATGCCTGTTGTTAATTTTGAGTCAGTATTTTGCCTACATTTAATTGTATGTTAGAATGAACAGTTGCCGAGAGCTATAAGCTCTGGATTTCTTTTAAGTGTATATTGTTTGGGATTTTTTGTTTGTTGATGCTTATTTTCTACAGAATTTTATGTTATTTTTCAATTATATTGCCGCTTAATATATGTGATGTATTATACATATTGTGGGAACGTAGGTCATCAGTGTGTGTGTGTGTGTGTGTGTGTGTGTGTGTGTGTGTGTGTGTGTGTGTGTGTGTGTGTGTGTGTGTGTGTGTGTGTGTGTGTGTGTGTGTGCGTGTGTGTGTGTGTGTGTTGAAGGGTCGGGGATAGGTAACTTCCTTGAAGGGTCAGGGATAGGTAACTTCCTTGAAGGGTCAGGGATAGGTAACTTCCTTGAAGGGTCGGGGATAGGTAACTTCCTTGAAGGGTCAGGGATAGGCAACTTCCTTGAAGGGTCAGGGATAGGTAACTTCCTTGAAGGGTCAGGGATAGGCAACTTCCTTGAAGGGTCAGGGATAGGCAACTTCCTTGTAGCACTCCATTTTTCTGTATAGTCTTGTATCCCATGTAGCTGTCCATGCTGATTTTAGTAACTAGCTCATCAAAATTGCAATTTGCTTAGCTAAATGAATTGTGGGGTTCAGTCCCTGAGCCCATTATGTGCCTCTGTAACCCTTTCCACTACCGCCCACACGATGGGTATGGGGTGCATAATAAACTAAACTAAACATGTTGATGTTGTGATGTATGTCAGGCGAGACTGTGTAGCGATCTCAGCCCCACAGATGCGGGATGAGAGCGCTCATCACACTACATCTGGAACCTACAAGATGAGCTGCAAGAGTTATGCACAACAGTGTACACCAAAAGATGGGATGATCTAATAAGCTAAACCCAAGCTGACCACAGAAACCCAAAACAATTCTGGGAAAAAAATAAAAAAGAACCTGGTGGGATCCACAACCGAGGAAACATCTTACATCACTGTTCTCAAAAATAGCTTTACAAAGACAGAGAAGAACATGAATTTAGGAAGTACCAGGACAAAATGTTCAGAATAAAACCCGGAGGAATATGTCTGTGAGATTTTTCTCTACGCCTACCTCCCTTAGGAGGTGGACTACAAGTTTAAAGGCTGCTCTTGGCAGTTAAGCATGAGTCCAGTAGAAAAAGGAGAAGCGGGAGCAAACCGCCAGGCTTCCACCAGCAGGGGTGAAAACCTGTCCACAATAGGCCGCTGGTTCCTCCTAGTTAAACATGACGTTAAAACCAATAAAGGGTAACCGACGGGTTCTCACAATCAAATTTTATATTTGTTGTGTGGCGCTATGAATTGGAATTCGAATTCCCAAGAGCGCAGCCGTCATATCAAAGATTTAAAACAACAATATCAAATATATCAGAACAATGGGAGTGGTACAGAATAGTTGAAGGTTGACATCAAAGACTGTTAA
Source organism: Procambarus virginalis (assembly GCA_020271785.1). Lineage (NCBI taxonomy): Eukaryota > Metazoa > Arthropoda > Malacostraca > Decapoda > Cambaridae > Procambarus > Procambarus virginalis. Next base: position 6,808,869 of record WNGS01066681.1, on the reverse strand, counting down.
CAAATAACAATTTATTATAACAAGAGACTAGACTACTACATCAAAACAAAAGAATGTCAATGACGTTACTCGAACATAAGCGTGCCCACAGAGGAATCAACACGCAAGCAAGAACTAACAGATCTATAATCACAATTACAACAAATGACACAGTGAGTTCTGGAACACGTCTCCAGTAACCTCCTAACTGTTCTACGCCTCAGTGCAGTCTACACCTGCAATAGCGGTTGCAATGCAATCAAATCAGTAGCCTTTCAATGACATCAATAACTAATGGGTTCACTGGCAACTCCAGCACCCTTCCTCAAATTAATCTTTACGTTAATGTCCATCCAGTGGCACCATAACCAACAGCTAAATAGCAACCCTTGCTGTGTGGCTGCATACTGAACTAACCTGAACACAGGTGTGCCCACTGATGACGCAATATTGCAAACTCAAAGAAAAATATCACAGACTAAGTTACACCACAGCGTGTGATTTAATTACGTTACAGTCCAACCAGTGGCATTTGCAACACAGCTATTCAACAGCCCCTCGAGAAATGACAGCAGGCTCCATCCTGCTGACACTTCGGGCTGACAACATGAACTAACTGAACAATTCTCCACTGATGACACAAGCAAGCAATCAATAGTGACACGACTTCCTAGTGGCAGCTACTCTAATCACAAGCTTAAGGTCCTCCAGTCCAACAGGAGCGACCCCCGTAATCAGGTGGGTAGTCTAACAGTGACTCACCCCTATCACAACTAAAGTGAACACAGTCAGGCAAGGTGGGATTCTGGGACACAGCTCCACTCATCCCTAAGTTACTTTACCCTCGTCACTAGACGATAACCAAAAGAAATTGCCTTAATCAATTGCAACATTGATTATGTGAATAATGATGGAAATTGACTGATCACAGCAGTCAGCAACAAGTACTACTTTAATCACAACAAGTGTCTCACTCTAGACAACAACATGAAAGTACTCTACGTTAACACAAGTCCTCTTGTCACAATAACTCAAACTCTTAAATTACATCACACTTGACTCCTTGCAAGTATTCAGTGAGTAATTCTTAATTAAGGTCAAACGGACCACTAATTACATCCCAATTGAGTTACGTTAACTAAGCCTACCCCAAGTGGGTGGCTTCTCAACAGTCTGTGTATCACTAATTACGTTTACTTACTAATGAGTGCTAATTACCCTAATTAGCCTTGAGCAATTAATTAACTGTCACCAGGACCGATAATTAATCATACATAAATACGTCTCACTCCGCACTGCCTAAGCAGGTCTCATCAAACACTGTGAATTCACGGAAGAGGAGTTAATTACCCTAATTAACAATGAGTGCAACTTAATCCACTGTCACCAGACAGAATATGATTAATATAACGTATTATGCTAACCCCATGACCTCGCTTTACCGAGTCATCTGAGTCCTCAAGACTCCAGACGTTAATTACTCCACTAATTATCATGAGCCACTAATTGCCCCAACCCTGAAAGGCAGTTAGTCTCGAGCAACTGACGTTAGCACTATCACTGACAGACTCTGACAGATCCTCTCCCACTACGTGAATTCATGATGAGAATGCTAATTACATAATTAGCTAGAGTGGTCAATTAATTGTCACACGGACAATTAATTGCACCGGACACGTATTCCCACAAGCTCAAGTTCAACACTGTTCTCCCATAACAGCACTCACTCATTCAACAACTTCAAGTGTGCACCCCCTTATCCAGTTAATTACCCCTAATTAACTCACTGAATCCTTAAGTACTCAACACAACTTAAAGAAACAAAGTAACCCTAAGGTTACATAGGTCACACATATAATGGCATGCAAAACATAAAATAGCACTGCCCACATACAGTTGCGACTACTGCAACTCGTTAATTACTATGCCCACACAGTAGTGACACACGGTTTTGCAACAATCAAGGTATACCAATCTTACTGTCCCTCTAATCTTGCAAACGTTGCAAAAGATCGCCCGATCCCGGTTGCTTCAGCAAGACAATTACGTTAATATAAGACACCGTCGCTCTACGCGGACAGCTGGCACTAATTCTCCCATAATTAGGCAAATTAACTAATTGCTCGCTCTCATTAAGTGACTGAGAATTTCCCTGAATACTCAAAGGGTCCCTTTAAATCCTCAACACAGTTCCTAGGACAGTAATATCGTATACCTGATAACACTGCACAAACCTGCACATAATGATACCGTCAGCATGCCCCCCATGCTAATGACATCATTAGGCAATCAGTCAGCGATCACATCTACTGACTCACCACACAACACAGTACAACAATCATGCAAATGAAACACATGGAAATGCCTTACATAAACAATGTAAATTAATCACCAGGACATATACAGACCTCAGGATATCCACTAATAACCCTGCCCCACGGGCCTGCTTAATTAACTCTAACCTGGCCTAATTACATAATGAGGTACCATGGCACTAACCAAGGCTGGACGATTATACAGAATCGCCAGACTGGATCATTTATATGATGATTTCTCTACACTGACTGGTCCCAAACTCTAGTCAGTCTACACACAACAATATATCTACAGATATATAATTATAACACTACGTGATTTACAGTGACAATTTCCCTCTCCAGGTACTGCCCCACAGTCACCTGGGCATGCCACAGACGGGCGTCTCAGCTACCTCCCTAGCCTGGCCGGGCTAGGGGCCCACACAACTTTTCTCTATTCTCTTTTAACTGAGACCATTTTATACACTGATAAAGTACTCACGTTTCCGTCCACACATTTCCTCATTTCCCAGGTCCTTACCACCTGGCTGTCAACACTTAGCTTGCTCCTCGTGCGTCGACAAGATGTGGCCTTAGGCTGTCCTGGGAATGTGGCCAAAGGGGTGGCCAAAGGTGGTGGCCAACATGTGGCCACTGCGTGGCCTTCAGGAGGGTGGCCACGGGTGGCGCGTGACGTCACAGCACCCCACCCCACCCGGGCTACTCGCGCGCGCGGGGTAAGGTGGCCGGGCCGGCCGGGCCGGGCCGGGCCGGGCCGGGCCGGGCCGGGCCGGGCCGGGTGGCCACGGGTGGCCAGGGGTTGGCCACGTGGGCCTGGGTTATACACACATGAGGATGGGGGATCACTAACAACCCCATCATACCAGAGCATGACTCGCTCTTACACTGGGGTGACAGGGTGACACTGGCCGGCGTCACCTACCACATGGACGACGTCGGGCGGAATTCAAAGTCCAAGTCCCAGTTTCTCGCAAATTTGGGCTTCGACACACCCAGGGTGGCTGGAGTGCCATGCAATATGAGTAAACAGAACGACAGGAGCGATAACGGTGGTGGGGGTGGCAGGCCCGCCACCCCGCACCTAGACACTTCTTCACACCCTGGCTGCCCAATTCAAACTAAACTCTCTTGGCGGCTAGAGAGGCTCACATGCCCATATTTCTCCCCCTACCTTGTCTTGACCAATCAGCAGGAAGCCGGCACTGGTCCTGATGCCGCTTCCAATGACAGCTTTTCGCGCCAAAACTCGGCATAGGAGTAGGGGTGCTTAGACCAATCACACGGGCCCCTCGCCTGTGGCGTGGCGTGACGTCACAAGGAGGGTGAGGCCTAACACAACGTCTCAATCTCCCTTGGTGGGGGGAGGCAGCGTTCGCCCCACTGTCCCCCCTCCACCTCTAACGGTTTTTGTTATACTACCCTCTCTGTTTCACAGAACAGGCAAATTTTGCTGTAATTCTCTCTACAGAGCAATCACAGACCTCTCATTAGTTTTAACTGCCAGCATTTAACATAAGCTTTCATATGACACCCAACAAGTATATGTAAATTTGAAAGCTTCAGTTTCTAGAGTCCCTAGAGCGACTAGCCTATTCTAGAAACTAGGAAAACTAGCTGAGGAGATTCTACATCTCCTCACACTACCTCCCACTAAAGAATATATTTTCCTGCAAGGAAAATACATTCAAAACACCAGCTAGTTTTTCTGCACACACCTGCCCAACAGGTGTACTAGCTAAACAAGTGTGTAGTGTGTAACTCTGTTTCCTATACATCACTGGCCTGAGGGTCCCTGTGTACTACCACCGGATCACCCTGGTGGTGCTGCCTGACCTTGGAGTGGCAACATGTTTGGCTCTAGCTCTGGTCCTGGCCGGTTCAACACCTCGCAACCATTTCCATCACTGAACCTCCCATTTCCATCCTCGGTCTGTGTCATACTGGACACATGAGCAACACATTGGTGTGGCCTTACCGGTGAAGTACTTCTACCTCCCCTCAGCCTACTAAGAACTTACTGTCAGTTTTCCACCTGACATTGCAACAAGTTGACAGGATCACCCTACCTGTCCAACTGTCAAACACCAGCCGGTCTTGCTCTACCGACTGAACTATCTGGGAGAAAGCCCTTCTACAAGCACCTACACTCACCCTACTGAGCTTGGGGTCTCTCCCTTGCTTTTCCTCGGTCTCGCTCCTCTAACAAGGACATGAGCGAAACTCTTGACATCTGTCAAACTCCCCGGTCCGTTTCTACCTGGACCTAACTTGGAATGTGATCAGCATTCCCTCTGCAGATCTACTATAACCCTTTACCAAGGCAATCCTTAAAGAACAAAATCATTATGCTGCTGGGGATCTGAACCATGGAAAATCACCAGCCCAAAATGACCTTTGCCATCTTGCATTTTCAGCCTTTCTTCAAAAGGCGATCGATGTATGCATCCATCGAATCGTCTTTCTCAGTGCTGCCATGCTAGGCATCTTTACCTTCATACCTTGTCACCAGGTTAAGTGCACTAGGGTGGGCTTGCTTCCCTTCCCTGTGTGAGATTGCCCCCTTGCAATCTGCTCTTGAGCCAGCACTGACTTGCTGCACTCTCACCATCAGGCTCGAACTCGGCCTTGCTGTCACCTCTGAAAATGGGAGCCTCTGCTCAACCTCTCGAGTGACTACCATGAATTCTTCCTGGGGTTGTACAGTCCCCACTCTGGCAAGAATTCCCTCACCTGTCTAACTACAGATAATTACTCTCCTTTCTCTAAAGAAGACAACTCGGATCCTTAGCTGGTGGCGCGACCTCCCACTAAGATCCTAAGGTGTATCTAACAACTACACTCTAATGACACCCTTGACAACTACTCTGTCGTCCAATGAGACCTCTCACGCTTGAGGTCACTTCTAGAAGCTTCGTCTACCCTCAGGTAGGTGGTGTCTTGCACCTCAGGCATATCCTGAGTGCACCCCTTGCAACCACTGTTGCACGCTGGCTTGGTGTCCACGACACCTGCTGCTGAGCTGACCCCACTCACTCACGAGTGTGTCAATGTCCCCTAGCTAGCAGCCACGAAAGCCAGACAAATTTCACCATATTTACCATGAAATACCTCTTTCCTACAGTGTGTGTGGTGTGTGTGTACCTGTGTGTGACAACCGTGCACAAAACATACCTTCAACCATCCTGGTCCACATTGTTCTGTAATGATAACTTTTATGTTACTTTAAAAATCAATGAGACTGCCCTGCATGGGCTCGAACCCAAGTTGCATAGCCCCACGTTGGGCGCCAGCTGTGAGATTTTTCTCTACGCCTACCTCCCTTAGGAGGTGGACTACAAGTTTAAAGGCTGCTCTTGGCAGTTAAGCATGAGTCCAGTAGAAAAAGGAGAAGCGGGAGCAAACCGCCAGGCTTCCACCAGCAGGGGTGAAAACCTGTCCACAATAGGCCGCTGGTTCCTCCTAGTTAAACATGACGTTAAAACCAATAAAGGGTAACCGACGGGTTCTCACAATCAAATTTTATATTTGTTGTGTGGCGCTATGAATTGGAATTCGAATTCCCAAGAGCGCAGCCGTCATATCAAAGATTTAAAACAACAATATCAAATATATATCAGAACAATGGGAGTGGTACAGAATAGTTGAAGGTTGACATCAAAGACTGTTAACAAATAACAATTTATTATAACAAGAGACTAGACTACTACATTAAAACAAAAGAATGTCAATGACGTTACTCGAACATAAGCGTGCCCACAGAGGAATCAACACGCAAGCAAGAACTAACAGATCTATAATCACAATTACAACAAATGACACAGTGAGTTCTGGAACACGTCTCCAGTAACCTCCTAACTGTTCTACGCCTCAGTGCAGTCTACACCTGCAATAGCGGTTGCAATGCAATCAAATCAGTAGCCTTTCAATGACATCAATAACTAATGGGTTCACTGGCAACTCCAGCACCCTTCCTCAAATTAATCTTTACGTTAATGTCCATCCAGTGGCACCATAACCAACAGCTAAATAGCAACCCTTGCTGTGTGGCTGCATACTGAACTAACCTGAACACAGGTGTGCCCACTGATGACGCAATATTGCAAACTCAAAGAAAAATATCACAGACTAAGTTACACCACAGCGTGTGATTTAATTACGTTACAGTCCAACCAGTGGCATTTGCAACACAGCTATTCAACAGCCCCTCGAGAAATGACAGCAGGCTCCATCCTGCTGACACTTCGGGCTGACAACATGAACTAACTGAACAATCTTCCACTGATGACACAAGCAAGCAATCAATAGTGACACGACTTCCTAGTGGCAGCTACTCTAATCACAAGCTTAAGGTCCTCCAGTCCAACAGGAGCGACCCCCGTAATCCGGTGGGTAGTCTAACAGTGACTCACCCCTATCACAACTAAAGTGAACACAGTCAGGCAAGGTGGGATTCTGGGACACAGCTCCACTCATCCCTAAGTTACTTTACCCTCGTCACTAGACGATAACCAAAAGAAATTGCCTTAATCAATTGCAACATTGATTATGTGAATAATGATGGAAATTGACTGATCACAGCAGTCAGCAACAAGTACTACTTTAATCACAACAAGTGTCTCACTCTAGACAACAACATGATAGTACTCTACGTTAACACAAGTCCTCTTGTCACAATAACTCAAACTCTTAAATTACATCACACTTGACTCCTTGCAAGTATTCAGTGAGTAATTCTTAATTAAGGTCAAACGGACCACTAATTACATCCCAATTGAGTTACGTTAACTAAGCCTACCCCAAGTGGGTGGCTTCTCAACAGTCTGTGTATCACTAATTACGTTTACTTACTAATGAGTGCTAATTACCCTAATTAGCCTTGAGCAATTAATTAACTGTCACCAGGACCGATAATTAATCATACATAAATACGTCTCACTCCGCACTGCCTAAGCAGGTCTCATCAAACACTGTGAATTCACGGAAGAGGAGTTAATTACCCTAATTAACAATGAGTGCAACTTAATCCACTGTCACCAGACAGAATATGATTAATATAACGTATTATGCTAACCCCATGACCTCGCTTTACCGAGTCATCTGAGTCCTCAAGACTCCAGACGTTAATTACTCCACTAATTATCATGAGCCACTAATTGCCCCAACCCTGAAAGGCAGTTAGTCTCGAGCAACTGACGTTAGCACTATCACTGACAGACTCTGACAGATCCTCTCCCACTACGTGAATTCATGATGAGAATGCTAATTACATAATTAGCTAGAGTGGTCAATTAATTGTCACACGGACAATTAATTGCACCGGACACGTATTCCCACAAGCTCAAGTTCAACACTGTTCTCCCATAACAGCACTCACTCATTCAACAACTTCAAGTGTGCACCCCCTTATCCAGTTAATTACCCCTAATTAACTCACTGAATCCTTAAGTACTCAACACAACTTAAAGAAACAAAGTAACCCTAAGGTTACATAGGTCACACATATAATGGCATGCAAAACATAAAATAGCACTGCCCACATACAGTTGCGACTACTGCAACTCGTTAATTACTATGCCCACACAGTAGTGACACACGGTTTTGCAACAATCAAGGTATACCAATCTTACTGTCCCTCCAATCTTGCAAACGTTGCAAAAGATCGCCCGATCCCGGTGGCTTCAGCAAGACAATTACGTTAATATAAGACACCGTCGCTCTACGCGGACAGCTGGCACTAATTCTCCCATAATTAGGCAAATTAACTAATTGCTCGCTCTCATTAAGTGACTGAGAATTTCCCTGAATACTCAAAGGGTCCCTTAAATCCTCAACACATTCCTAGGACAGTAATATCGTATACCTGATAACACTGCACAAACCTGCACATAATGATACCGTCAGCATGCCCCCCATGCTAATGACATCATTAGGCAATCAGTCAGCGATCACATCTACTGACTCACCACACAACACAGTACAACAATCATGCAAATGAAACACATGGAAATGCCTTACATAAACAATGTAAATTAATCACCAGGACATATACAGACCTCAGGATATCCACTAATAACCCTGCCCCACGGGCCTGCTTAATTAACTCTAACCTGGCCTAATTACATAATGAGGTACCATGGCACTAACCAAGGCTGGACGATTATACAGAATCGCCAGACTGGATCATTTATATGATGATTTCTCTACACTGACTGGTCCCAAACTCTAGTCAGTCTACACACAACAATATATCTACAGATATATAATTATAACACTACGTGATTTACAGTGACAATTTCCCTCTCCAGGTACTGCCCCACAGTCACCTGGGCATGCCACATACGGGCGTCTCAGCTGCCTCCCTAGCCTGGCCGGGCTAGGGGCCCACACAACTTTTCTCTATTCTCTTTAACTGAGACCATTTTATACACTGATAAAGTACTCACGTTTCCGTCCACACATTTCCTCATTTCCCAGGTCCTTACCACCTGGCTGTCAACACTTAGCTTGCTCCTCGTGCGTCGACAAGATGTGGCCTTAGGCTGTCCTGGGAATGTGGCCAAAGGGGTGGCCAAAGGTGGTGGCCAACATGTGGCCACTGCGTGGCCTTCAGGAGGGTGGCCACGGGTGGCGCGTGACGTCACAGCACCCCACCCCACCCGGGCTACTCGCGCGCGCGGGGTAAGGTGGCCGGGCCGGCCGGCCGGCCGGGCCGGGCCGGGCCGGGCGGGCTGGGCCGGGCCGCACGGGTGGCCAGGGGTTGGCCACGTGGCGCCTGGGGTTATACACACATGAGGATGGGGGATCACTAACAACCCCATCATACCAGAGCATGACTCGCTCTTACACTGGGGTGACAGGGTGACACTGGCCGGCGTCACCTACCACATGGACGACGTCGGGCGGAATTCAAAGTCCAAGTCCCAGTTTCTCGCAAATTTGGGCTTCGACACACCCAGGGTGGCTGGAGTGCCATGCAATATGAGTAAACAGAACGACAGGAGCGATAACGGTGGTGGGGGTGGCAGGCCCGCCACCCCGCACCTAGACACTTCTTCACACCCTGGCTGCCCAATTCAAACTAAACTCTCTTGGCGGCTAGAGAGGCTCACATGCCCATATTTCTCCCCCTACCTTGTCTTGACCAATCAGCAGGAAGCCGGCACTGGTCCTGATGCCGCTTCCAATGACAGCTTTTCGCGCCAAAACTCGGCATAGGAGTAGGGGTGCTTAGACCAATCACACGGGCCCCTCGCCTGTGGCGTGGCGTGACGTCACAAGGAGGGTGAGGCCTAACACAACGTCGTCTCCTTGGTGGGGGGGAGGCAGCGTTCGCCCCACTGTCCCCCTCCACCTCTAACGGTTTTTGGTATACTACCCTCTCTGTTTCACAGAACAGGCAAATTTTGCTGTAATTCTCTCTACAGAGCATCACAGACCTCTCATTAGTTTTAACTGCCAGCATTTAACATAAGCTTTCATATGACACCCAACAGTATATGTAAATTTGAAAGCTTCAGTTTCTAGAGTCCCTAGAGCGACTAGCCTATTCTAGAAACTAGGAAACTAGCTGAGGAGATTCTACATCTCCTCACCACTGGTTATCTTGTGTGTGAGGCCGTCGATGGGGGGTGTGATAGCCAGGGCCCTCAGTACGACTGTAGAGTTTTCCCTGTTCATACTGTCGTCCTCGCTTCAAGAGTCAAACCGGAGGAGAGCAGCTCTGTGGCTCAATATCATAGTACTTATACCTAGAGGCTGGAGCAATCTTATTATGTTATTCTGAGAGCAGACTTTACCTTCGCATGCCAATCAGCAAGATCATGACCTTCTTGGGTCAAAATCTCCACACCAAAGAAAACGAGTGTTCCGAAGGCGAAACTAATGTATAACATATGTACACTCCCTGGATATATGTAAATCCGAAGCCGAGTGTGTGATAATACATCAATTCTTTCAATTATTTTATTGGGCCATACTCTCAATTTATCTCCCAGTTCAAGCTCCCTTATCAACCCATCCATCAATTCGTTCATTATTTATCATTTCAGTCTATCAACCCAGTTGATTATTCAGACTATCTTCCTATCCCTCCATCTCAAGAACCTCCCTATGCACCCACCTACTCATTTAACTAACCCATTATCAAGTTATCTATCCATCCCATCAGCTGTCCGCACGTAGGAAGATAAATAGTAATGATAGCCACCACCACTACAACCATAATTATTATAACCACTACCACCACTACCACCACGACTACCACAACCTCCAACACCCCCCACGAGAGTACGCACCACCGGCATGGACTCCAAATCTCTTAAAAATCCTAAAGAAACTTGAAAGGGTACAGAAGCTTGTAAGATGATTAGTGCCAGAATTAAGAGCTGACCAGGCAAATGGGTACAGGTTAAGGGCACTCGATATCACAACCTTCAAGGCGAAGAAGCAGAAGGGATATGATCGCAACGTACAAAATACTTTCGGACAATAATAATTCATTAAAGTTAGAGAAAACAGAACACGGAGATATTGACTGAAAATGAAGAAGCAATAGAGTCGATAAAACGACAGGTCTCGCTTCATGCAGGTCGGCGTTCAATCCCGACATTCCACAAGTGGTTGGGCACCATTCCTTTCCTCATCCCGTCCCATCCCAAATCATTATCCTGACCCCTTCCCAGTGTCATATATTCGTAATGGGCTTGGGCGCTTTTCCCCCTGATAGTTCCCTTCCCTTCGATCCAGTTTGATTTGAATGCAGTGAAAGAAGAAGTTCTGGAAGCCACCTCCATCATGCCTGATTGATTGATGAAAGATAAGCCACCCAAAAGGTGGCACGGGCATGAATAGCCCGTAAATCTCATGCGACAA
>WNGS01066681.1:6718485-6735652 GCA_020271785.1 Procambarus virginalis | reverse complement strand
AGAGAGATGAGGTAAGAGAGGGTAAGAGCACACGATAGAGAGAAACTGTGAGGAAGGGTAAGATGAGTGAGAGAAGATCAAATACCTTATATATTATACATACATGTGTGTGGGGGTTTGTGCGTGGGCTCCCTTCACCACTCTCATGGTCGCTGTTGCACGCACATGTGTGTACACACGACTGTAACATAGTTGTCATTTGATGTGCCGGTGGTGGGGGGTGGGGGGAGGGTGGTGGGGGGTGGGGGAGGAGGGGGGGGAAGGAGGGGATCTCTAAGTCATTTGTTTGTTGCTTTGTCCTTGTTGTTAGTCCTCGGACCTGTCCTCCTACATATGTTTCGCTGCGTTGGTTTATCAGTAAGTCAATCATCTCCTCGTCTCAGCGCGCGCGGCGCGCAGGCTGCGAGCGCTCTAGCGGCTCTGCTCGCGCGCGCTCTCTCATCGCTCGCCGCTGCCCGCGCAAGCTCGCTCTATCTCATTCTCTGTCTCAGTCTCTCTTTGTGTCTCTCTCATCTCTCTCTACTCTCTTCTGCACTTCTCGTGCATGCTCGTCTCTCTCTCTCTCTCTCTCTCTCTTCTCCTCATCTCCTGTATTATATGATTATTATTTTAAATTTGTGATCTAATATTTCCTAACTTCAAACACCAGGTCATCACACGCCTGTACCGGCGGACAATGGAACTTGTCACTCATGTTGCACTCAACGGTACTAGAGTTACCATCAAGAATAACTGTAACTTAATCTCCTTGAGTCATAAACATGCCTTAGAAACCCGATAATTGTATGACAAAATTGCCAAAGTAGAAGGAGAAAAGAAAGCTGGGTTGTCCGCATTTTCTAGACTGTCACAGGCCATGTAACTGTTCTTCTAATGGCTGGAGCCAGATTCACGAAGCAGTTACGTAAGTACTTACGAAAGTGTACATCTTTCCTCAATCTTAACGGCTTTGGTTACATTGATTAAACAATTTACAAGCATGAATCCTTCCCAATCAACTGTTGTTATTGTTATAAACAGCCTCCTGGTGCTTCGGAGCTCAATAATTGTTTAATAATTGTAAACAAAGCCGCCAAAGATTAAGATGTACAGGTTCGTAAGTGCTTGCGTAACTGCTTCGTAAATCTGGCCTCAGGCCGGGCTCGGGGAGTACAAGTACTCCCAGAACCGTCTCCAGATATGCTCCAGGTATGCTCCAGGTATGCTCCAAATATGTTAAGTGCCTGACTTGTGAGGATAGACTAACTGAATTCAATCTCTCAACGCCTGCAGGAGAGAATAAACTCAAGGGACATGATCACCACATGCAAAATACTAAGGGGAACAGATGTCGTGGACAAGAACAGCCTTTATATCTTTTAGAGAAAAAATATAACAAGAGGAAACTCAATGAATTACATTAACCACAACAACCATTCAACTCTTCATTAATACAACGCCCTGAAATAATATTGAACACAATACAGTAATTCAGTAATACAACAATTCAACGCAGCACAATACAACAGTGTGGCAATACAATAGCTACACACAACACAGGTGTTCCACCGTCCAAGTTGTAAACAATTAAATGTGCAAATGCAGGAACAAACAAGGATTTCTTTGGCCGATTGTATAACAACTCCAAAAAGCAGAATGTGTTTACCGCTGTGAACAAATCCACGAGGGCCGTGACGAGGATTCGAACCTGCGTCCGAGAGCATCCCACACACTGCCTTAATCGACTGAGCTGATCATTTGATGCATCACGTTATTGTGGTTTGCCGCTGTGCTTTCTTTGCTTCCCTTGTTTGCAGCTGTTTATCGGAAAGGTCATTATAGTCTTATAGCCCCACCTTATAGGGCTGGTTATCCTATAGTGGTAGCGAGTCGTACTGGGCCTTACTAGGTGTTGCGGTAGCTTCCTTGTCGTCGGCATGTCTAGAGTGGTAGTCTAAAGTGGTTTTTATATGGTGGTAGTTTGTCATAGCTCTTTGTTGTGATATGGTACTGGTAGTCGTGATATAGTGTGGTGTGTTGTAGCCCTGGGGTGCTGTTGGTAGCCCTGGGGGTGGTGTTGGTAGCTCTGGGGGTGGTGTTGGTAGCTCTGGGGTGGTGTTGGTAGCCCTGGGGTGGTGTTGGTAGCCTGGGGTGGTGTAGGTAGCCCTGGGTGGTGTTGGTAGCCCTGGGGTGGTGTTGGTAGCCCTGGGGTGGTGTTGGTAGCCCTGGGAGTGGTGTTGGTAGCCCTGGGGTGGTGTTGGTAGCCTGGGGTGGTGTTGGTAGCCCTGGGGTGGTGTTGGTAGCCCGGGGGGTGGTGTTGGTAGCTCTGGGGGTGGTGTTGGTACCTGGGGTGGTGTTGGTAGCCCTGGGGTGGTGTTGGTAGCTCTGGGTGGTGTTGGTAGCCCTGGGGTGGTGTGGTAGCCCGGTGGTGTTGGTAGCCTGGAGTGGTGTGGTAGCCCGGAGGGTGTTGGTAGCCCTGGAGTGGTGTTGGTAGCCCTGGGGTATTGGTAGTAGCCCTGGGTGGTGTTGGTAGCCCTGGGGTGGGTGGTGTTGGTAGCCCTGGGGTGGTGTTGGTAGCTCTGGGGTGGTGTTGGTAGCCCTGGGGTGGTGTGGTAGCCCTGGGGTGGTGTTGGTAGCCCTGGGGTGGTGTTGGTAGCCCTGGGGTGGTGGTGTGTGGTAGCTCTAGGGTGGTGTTGGTAGTCCTGGGGTGGTGTTGGTAGCCCTGGGGTGGTGTTGGTAGCCCTGGGAGTGGTGTTGGTAGCCCTGGGGTGGTGTTGGTAGCCCTGGGAGTGGTGTTGGTAGCCCTGGAGTGGTATTGGTAGCCCTGGGAGTGGTGTTGGTAGCCCTGGGGTGGTGTTGGTAGCCCTGGAGTGGTGTTGGTAGCCCTGGACTGTGTTGGTAGCCCTGGAGTGGTGTTGGTAGCCCTGTGGGTGGTGTTGGTAGCCCTGGGTGGTATTGGTAGCCCTGGGAGTGGTGTTGGTAGCCCTGGGGTGGTGTTGGTAGCCCTGGAGTGGTATTGGTAGCCCTGGGAGTGGTGTTGGTAGCCCTGGGGTGGTGTTGGTAGCCTGGAGTGGTGTTGGTAGCCCTGGACTGGTGTTGGTAGCCTGGAGTGGTGTTGGTAGCCCTGGAGTGGTATTGGTAGCCCTGGAGTGGTGTTGGTAGCCCTGGGGTGGTGTTGGTAGCCCTGGGGTGGTGTTGGTAGCCCTGGGGTGGTGTTGGTAGCCCGGAGTGGTGGTGTTGTAGCCTGGGAGTGGTGTTGGTAGCCCTGGGGTGGTTGGTAGCCCTGGAGTGGTGTTGGTAGCCCTGGAGTGGTGTTGGTAGCCCTGGAGTGGTATTGGTAGCCCTGGGGTGGGTTGGTAGCCCTGGGGTGGTGTTGGTAGCCCTGGGAGTGGTGTTGGTAGCTCTGGGGTGGTGTTGGTAGCCCTGGGAGTGGTGTTGGTAGCCCTGGGAGTGGTGTTGGTAGCCCTGGAGTGGTGTTGGTAGCCCTGGGGTGGTGTTGGTAGCCCTGGGGTGGTGTTGGTAGCCCTGGGAGTGGTGTTGGTAGCCTGGGGGTGTGTTGGTAGCCCTGGGAGTGGTGTTGGTAGCCCTGGGGTGGTGTTGGTAGCCCTGGAGTGATGTTGGAAGCACGTCAAACCTGGATCATACCTGGAGAAGGTTCTGGGAGTTCCTCTACTCCCCGAGCCCTGCTTGGAGCCAGGCTTGGAGCCAGGCTTGACTTGTGAGAGCTTGGTCCACCAGGCTGTTGCTTGGAGCGGCCCGCAGGCCCACATACCCACAACAATCCCGTTGATCCGGCAGGTCTTGCTACTGTGATGCCGCTTGTAAGGTTGTATGGGGCTGGTATTTGGGTCATGGACAGGCGGGAGTAAGTTTAACTGGTATTTGTCTGACGAGTGTATTGGGGGGGAGGGAATATGCTCCTTGGGGCAGTGTGAGTGTGTGAGTGTGTGTGTGTGTGTGTGTGTGTGTGTGTGTGTGTGTGTGTGGTGTGTGTGGTGTGTGTGTGTGTGTGTGTGTGTGTGTGTGCGTGTGTTGTGTGTGTGTGGTGTGTGTGTGTGTGTACTTTGGCCTGGGAAAGAGTACAGCTCTCCAAGAGGAAGCAAAGAGGTGTCCTCTGAACGTACCCAGCCCCCCCCCCCCCACACCTCTCAAGGCGGTCAAGAGAGATGTTGATAAACACCTCCGCAAGATACCCGACCGGGGAGCCGGTCGGCCGAGCGGACAGCACGCTGGACCTGTGATCCTGTGGTGCTGGGTTCGATCCCAGGCGCCGGCAAGAAACAATGGGCAGAGTTTCTTTCACCCTATGCCCCTGTTACCTAGCAGTAAAATAGGTACCTGGGTGTTAGTCAGCTGTCACGGGCTGCTTCCTGGGGGTGGAGGCCTGGTCGAGGACCGGGCCGCGGGGACACAAAAAAGCCCCGAAATCATCTCAAGATAACCTCAAGATCAACCAGACTGTGGCTCATGCGTCAGGCTTCGAGTAGCTGCGTCTAACAGCCTGGTTGACCAGACCACCAAGCATGAAGCCTGGTCATGGACCGGGCCTCGCGGACATTGATCCCCGGGATTTAACAACAGGTGTAAGTAGTTAGGGTCTCGGCCGGAAGATCCGGGGCGGAATTCTCCTGCCGGACTACGCCATTTGTACACGTTTCCTTGCACCTTATACAACTGTTCACCTTGCAAGAATATATATATACCCGGGATTTAAGCAACTGTTGTGGGTCGCATCATGGGAAAGCAAACCAGATGAGATGAGAGGGAACAAGCAGTGTTCCCCGTGGCTCAGCACTAACGACCCCCCCCAGAGGCTGGTAGACCATTAACAACCACTACCTTTACCACCCAATAAATCACACCATACCTTGATCCCTCTACAGTGTCGCTGCAAGACTGCTCTATAATACATCCGTGGCCTACAGCCATACACCTCTGTAATACAGCCATACAGCACTGTAATACAGCCATACACCACTGTAATACAGCCATACACCACTCTAATACAGCCATACACCACTCTAATGCAGCCATACACCACTGTAATACAGCCATACACCACTGTAATACAGCCATACATAATCAGCCACCCACGTATGCATACACTGGCAGGAAATGAGAGAAATCCTGTAGAGGACTTATGGAGTGAACCGTCGCTACCAGTAGCTGGCCCCATGACTACCAATCACCAGTCACACCCACTCACACGCTACAGTCACTCTGGGACATGAATTACAATTGCCGACCCTCCCGGCCCACACCCCCTTCCTGCGCCCCTTCCCTTACCCTCCCATCTTCCCCCTCCAAAACAGACACAGTGATGAGATACACCCCTCACACACCATACACTCCAGGGACAGTTGGTGAAGAGTGAGGGATGGCAGGCGATGGGGCTACACATCACCCGAGCCACGTCCTCCACAATCATCCCTTTGGTGATGCTTTCCCTACCCTCCCCCCCCTTCAGAAATCATACACGACCCCTCCCCAGCCCCCCCCCCCCCCCCATCCTTCCCTACAGTAAGGGCAGGGTTGCCAACATTCCTGGAATGAATACCTTCGAGTAGCGCAGGTAAAGATAGGGACATTTAGGGAGTTGAGGATTTGGAGGATGTTGTGGTCGGGATGACCTTTAAAACATCCTCAAGTGGGCAGAGAAATGGCTGTTAGAATTCAACATAAAATTGTGTAAGGTAATGAAGATGAGAAACGGGAGATGAGCTGCTGCTCAGTCTCCATGTAAGATCCACGTTAGCTCAGTAAATCTGGTACTCTCAGGTGTAACTCTTTAAAACAACAAATTCTATACTCTCTCTCTTCTTAGATCCCATCCACTTGGGCTGGACGGTAGAGCGACGGTCTCACTTCATGCAGATCGACGTTCAATCCCCGACCTTCCAAGTGGTTGGGCACCATTCCTTCCCCTCCCTGCCCCATCCCAAATCCTTATCCAGACCCTTTCCCAGTGCTATATAGTCATAATGACTTGGCGCTTCTCCTGATAATTCCTTTCCTTTCCTCTCTCTTCTTAGATTAGCCAACACGCAAACACCACGATTACATTCATGAGCATTTATTAAAGTTTGCTAGGTATGAGAGACTTCGACTAACAGCATTCTAACAGCAAAATGGCTGTTAGAATTCAGCCTCAGCCAGTGTAAGGCAATGAAGAGTATTGGGGCTTTATTCTCAGTTTGTATTGCAGCTGATCTCAAGTAATGAAGGCCGAGTCTTGGGTGATTTGTTTCGTGAAATATCTGAATCTGCACCTGTACTCACTTATTTGTGTCTGCAAGGATCGAGCATTGGCTCTTTCTAGCATCTGTTGTTTACAGTAATGACTATGGTCCTATTTCCCTATCATACTTAGTTTTAAAATTATGAATATTGAATATGAATTCAAAAAAATTATGAATTAAAAAGATGAACCTGTGTTCATCTGTTCTTGCGTGTTCATCTGTACTTGTGTTCATAATGCAACAGTGTTCAGACTTTCATGTTTAACCGGCGTGGATACATAACCAGATAACTTGTGACCTGTTATCAGGCTTAGAACCTTCCCTTCCCTAAGGCGTGGTAAGCCTTACGCACTAATTTGCTCTGGAACACGGCCCGCCAATCACTTTACAACCTCGTACCCAATTACTGCTGCGTGAACACGCACACGAACGTTTAAAGATTGCCTCCAAGTCAATCCTCCCGGGCTAGAACTCGAACCCACGCCAAATAGCTGACGAGGCGCGGGGCAAGAGTGTTGCCACTGAGCCACTGGCAACCGACCCCTTAACCCTGAACCTCTCCTGAACTTCTATTCCAGTTTATGAATAAATGGAATAGGATCAAACACTATAGACAGTCATCTGGGCGTCTGGAAGAGCAGAGGAGGGGGCCTTCTGGCCCATGACCTATGCTGACCTGATGTTAATTAAGAGTAATTAGCCCGGTGCCAGGGCCAGCCATGGCCATTGTTGCTCGCTCCATGTCTGGCACTCTGGCACTGTGGGCACGTCATGGAGAGGAAGGACGGTTGTCTGGGTCGGATAATGGCACTGTGATTGGATATATAGTCGTGGTGGCTTGGCGATTTCCTCTGATAGTTGCCTTGTGATTGAATGCCACTCTGGGAGATAGAGAGAGAGAGAGAGAGAGAGAGAGAGAGAGAGAGAGAGAGAGAGAGAGAGAGAGAGAGAGAGAGAGAGTGTGTGTGCGTTTGTGCTGAGCATGTGTGTGCGCGTGTGCGTGCGTGCGTGCGTGTCACAACACGGACAAAACCTGGCCAAAATAGGGGGTGGGGGGGTGAAAGGCAACATTGCGTCAACTCACGGTAAAACACGCCGCTGTTGTTTTTGTGGTGAAAATAATGAAGTTAATTGGAGAGAAAGTTTGATAAAGACATGTAATAAAGTGAGGGCAATAAAGAAGAGGCGAATGACAGAGTGGACAAGAACACACAATAAACATGTCAGGCGAGAAACGGTGTCAGGAAGAGACAAAAAGGGTAATAGAGTAGAAAGTGAGAAAGGGGATTGTGTTTTAACAATCACCAACGTACACGGAAGTGGTGAAACACGCGATAAGAAGAGAAGCGGAGATAGAGAGAGAGGTGCAGAGTAAGAATATTGTAAGACACGTAAAGAACAGGAAAAAAACAACATATTCTTATTAGAAATATTATTATTGAAAGTAATAATAACAGCAGCTGCTTAGAGAATAGTATTAATATAATTAATATTATTAGAATTAGCAGCAGCAGCAGCAGCAGCAGCAGCAGCAGCAGCAGCAGCAGCAGCAGCAGCAGCAGCAGGAGACGTATTTGTGGTGCCCAGGTAGGAGTATTGACACTGGAATGGTCTAAACAGCACCCACAGGTCTGAACAAGCACCCACAGGTCTAAACAAGCACCCACTGGTCTAAACAAGCACCCACTGGTCTAAACAAGCACCCACTGGTCTGAACAACCACCCACTGGTCTAAACAAGCACCCACAGGTCTAAACAAGCACCCACTGGTGTAAACAAGCACCCACAGGTCTAAGCAAGCACCCACTGGTGTGAACAAGCACCCACTGGTCTAAGCAAGCACCCACTGGTGTGAACAAGCACCCACAGGTCTAAGCAAGCACCCACTGGTGTGAACAAGCACCCACTGGTCTGAATAAGCACCCACAGGTCGGAACAAGCACCCACAGGTCTGAACAAGCACTCACAGGTCTAAACAAGCACCCACAGGTCTAAACAAGCACCCACTGTTCTCAACAAGCACCCACAGGTCTGAACAAGCACCCACAGGTCTCAACAAGCACCCACAGGTCTAAACAAGCACCCGCTATTCTAAACAAGCACCCACAGGTCTAAACAAGCACCCACAGATCTGAACAAGCACCCACTGGTCTAAACAAGCACCCACAGGTCTAAACAAGCACCCACTGGTCTGAACAAGCACCCACAGGTCTGAACAAGCACCCACAGGTCTGAACAAGCACCCACAGGTCTGAACAAGCACTCACTGGTCTAAGGAAGCACCCACTGGTCTAAACAAGCACCCACAGGTCTACACAAGCACCCACAGGTCTGAACAAGCACCCACTGGTCTGAACAAGCACCCACTGGTCTAAACAAGCACCCACAGGTCTAAGGAAGCACCCACTGGTCTAAACAAGCACCCACAGGTCTACACAAGCACCCACTGGTCTGAACAAGCACCCACTGGTCTGAATAAGCACCCACAGGTCTGAACAAGCACCCACAGGTCTGAACAAGCACTCACTGGTCTAAACAAGCACCCACAGGTCTAAACATGCACCCACTGGTCTGAACAAGCACCCACAGGTCTAAACAAGCACCCAAAGGTCTAAACAAGCACCCACTGGTCTAAACAAGCACCCACAGGTTTGAACAAGAACCCACAGGTCTAAACAAGCACCCACAGGTCTGAACAAGCACTCACGGTTTAAACAAGCACCCACAGTTTTAAACAAGCACCCACTGGTCTGAACAAGCACCCGCAGGTTAAAACAAGCACCCACAGGTCTGAACAAGCACCCACAGGTCTAAACAAGCACCCACAGATCTAAACAAGCACCCACAGGTCTAAACAAGCACCCACTGGTCTGAACAAGCACCCACAGGTCTAAACAAGCACTAACAGGTCTGAACAAGCACCCACAGGTCTAAACAAGCACCCACTGGTCTAAACAAGCACTAACATGTCTGAACAAGCACCCACAGGTCTAAACAAGCACTAACAGGTCTAAACAAGCACCACTGGTCTGAACAAGCACCCACAGGTCTAAACAAGCACTAACAGGTCTGAACAAGCACCCACAGGTCTAAACAAGCACCCACTGGTCTAAACAAGCACTAACATGTCTGAACAAGCACCCACAGGTCTAAACAAGCACTAACAGGTCTAAACAAGCACCACTGGTCTGAACAAGCACCCACAGGTCTAAACAAGCACTAACAGGTCTGAACAAGCACCCACAGGTTTAAACAGGCACCCACAGGTCTAAACAAGCACCCACAGATCTAAACAAGCACCCACAGGTCTAAACAAGCACCCACTGGTCTGAACAAGCACCCACAGGTCTAAACAAGCACTAACAGGTCTGAACAAGCACCCACAGGTCTAAACAAGCACTAACAGGTCTGAACAAGCACCCACAGGTCTAAACAAGCACCCACTGGTCTAAACAAGCACTAACATGTCTGAACAAGCACCCACAGGTCTAAACAAGCACTAACAGGTCTAAACAAGCACCACTGGTCTGAACAAGCACCCACAGGTCTAAACAAGCACTAACAGGTCTGAACAAGCACCCACAGGTCTAAACAAGCACCCACAGGTCTAAACAAGCACTAACAGGTCTGAACAAGCACCCACAGGTCTAAACAAGCACCCACACGTCTAAACAAGCACCCACTGTTCTGAACAAGCACCTACAGGTCTGAACAAGCACCCACAGGTCTAAACAAGCACCCACTGGTCTAAACAAGCACCCACAGGTCTAAACAAGCACCCACAGGTCTGAACAAGCACCCACAGATCTAAACAAACACCCACAGTCTAAACACCGACAGGCGGTGTGTCCACTCATCCTGTGAGTGGACACACCGCTATAGTGACAGTATTGGGCAGCGTCACTCATCCTGTGAGTGGACGCCTTTGCTCAACTGTTGTTTCCATTTCAAATCCCCATGGATATTTCTATCCAAGCGGAATTCTTGCTATTACTGATTCTCTCCCGCGGCCACCACCTCTTCGCTCATAATGATTGGGATTGCCAGCTGCAACCATGTTGTACCAGCATACAGATTCACTGATTTGTTCTTCTATCCTCCTTTCCTCAGTTACCTTGTCACGGTGATATTGCCTGTTGATACCTCTAATTTGTAGAGGAGTCTTGTGTATGAAGTATTCAAAATGATCTCCTTCAGCGCCTTCAGCAGCCAGCACATCTGCTCGTTCATTTTCACAGATTCCAACATGGGAGGGGATGCACAGAAATTTGACGACTCTTCCCTGATTGGTTAGGACTCTCACTGCTCTCTTGATCTCAGCGACTATTGCAAGATTTTCTGCTGGATTTTTAGTAAGTCTTTGTAGCGGTGCTTTAGAGTCAGTGCAGATCACTGCACGTTCGTGCTTCGTTCAAGGAATTTTAACGCCATAACAATGACAGTTAGCTCCGCTTGTGTTGAAGAGGCATAGTTCTCAATACGGGCTTTCCCTTCATTTCCGCGTTGTAAAGCATTATTCCTAATTACAGTGTAATTAGGGAGTCCAGCCATTGCAGGGCAGGGCCATTGCTGTACCAGCCCTGCCATTGACAGGGTTAGATGACCCATCAGTGTAGATTTGATCTAACTCATTTCCGGCTTTATAGATTTCCTCCAGATAATTGTGCCTCATTTCTTGAGCTATCATGTTGGACTTTTTCGTTGCCATTTCATTGATGATGATCCTGCATGGGTCATCCTCCCAGGGAGGTAACCTCTCTACAGACAGGAGCTCACGGGCTTGCTAAAGCAGGTGAAGTTCTTCGAGGCAGTAAACTGTTCTGTGATGCCTTTTCTCCTTCTCCTGTTTCTCCCTGAAAGGAGCACAGAACTCAGTTTTTTCTTGGCAATATCATTGTAATGGGGATCTCTGGCTATCTTAAGTGCAAGCTTAGCATTCAGTTCCTGAATTCTGCTTTTAACACTGGGGAGGGACAACTCCTCTCGTAGATTAGACGTTTTGGCAGTTCTTGGGACAAGAATGATTGTTGTGGCTTCATTTTGTATGCTTTAATTAATGTTTTTTCATATCGCTTTGGGAATAAGTGCACAAAACTGGTGCGGCATAGTCTATGACGGAGCGCACATAGGCTGGGTACATCATTTTAAGCACGGCAATAGAGGCTCCATGTCCATTCCAGGTCATTGCTTTCAGTGCCCTGAGTCAACTTTTGCATGTTCCTATGAGTTGGTTGAGCTCCTCTCTCTTCCCCCTTGTTAGAGCCGACAGTGACGCCAAAGGGACCGATAATAGTCAACCCATTCAAGTGTTACACCATATATCAGGAGATACAGGGTGTGTTAGAAAGTTTGCAGAGTACACGAGGACACGCTTTCGCGAGCGCACCCCCAGGAGGCTGGTGATTGGTGGGCGCTGGCAGGTGAGAGGTGTTCATTGGTCTCCACTGTCCACTCCCTACTGTATATCTCTTAGCTCATGAATGGATGCCTACATCCTCTCCCCCTCCCCCCCCCATTCGTCCACCCTGCCTCCCCCTCTTAATGGAGAGGCAGACAAACATATACAATGGACCCACACAGGAATGAAGGGTGGGGGGAGTTGGGGGAGGGGGTGATCACACCACAAATGCCCCCCCCCCTCATAGGTCACAACAAAAAGGGTCAAAGGGTCATGCTGGGGAAGGGGAAGAGAGAGAGAAGAGAGAGAGAGAGAGAGAGAGAGAGAGAGAGAGAGAGAGAGAGAGAGAGAGAGAGAGAGAGAGAGGAGAGAGGAGAGAGAGAGAGAGAGAAAGAGACCGACCCCTTAGTATCAACTCAGACTTGTTTGTTGTTGTTTAAGATTTGCTACCTGGACAAAAGTGAATTTAGAGACAATTCTATAACCAATGTTCCAGCGATGTGTAAATATTTCATTCAAAATGATCTGCTACCAGAAATTTTAGCCAAATATCCCCAGTTTGCTAACTGTAGGTAGTAACTGAGTGATTGTAACCTATCCACGCTGTCCACTGGATGGGAGGCGGTGTGCAGGACAAACATATAAATTTTGACACTAGCTCTCCACATATGTCAGTGCTTAATTTAGAACCTGTATTGAGGTCGATCTCGAAACTCATTGGTAATGTGACGACTTATATTGAATTTTGTAACTAGCTCATCAAGATTGTAACTTGCTTAGCTAAATGAATTGTGGGGTTCAGTCCCTGAGCCCATTATGTGCCTCTGTAACCCTTCCACTACTGCCCACAAGATGGGTATGGGGTGCATAATAAATGAACTAAACTAACTAACTGGGACAAAAGTTCCAAGTAGCACGGGCTATGGTGAGCCCACAGTCTACTCAGACGATTACATAGACCACGATCATTATGGTTTACCCTCGAGGATTCGAACGTGGGCCGCCAAAGTGGGAGTGCAGTAGTATATTCACTGAGCCAGTGGTATGGTGGTAGTAATGCCCCCCCCACCCCCCGGGGGCTGCAGGTCTCACCACTGCCGTCCTCTCTGGAGTAGTGAAGACAGTTGGTCATTGATCCCCTGGACGAGGCTCGAACCCGACTGAATCTCTCTCCTCGTCCTGGAGTTCACATCTCCGCCATCTACCGCTCACACCATCTACCGCTGCAGCACGCTCTGGTACCAGACGAAAGTTTGACCTGTCCAGGTCATCGCTGCTCGTTAGATAAAGATAACCCAAGTTAACATTTATAAGATAAACAGTTGCTGCAGTAGTGTGACGTCACGGTGACGTCATATTGTGGTGCCACCCAAGGTTGTACTCACCTATTTGTGCTTGAGGGGGTGAGCTTCGGCTCCCTGGTCCCGCCTCTCAACCGTCAATCTAGGGATTAGAGAGTGGCACTAATACTAGCGAAGTCAAGTGACCAAGCTGGAAGCTGCGTCTAGCGGCGGCCAACAACAGTCTGGTGGATCAGTGGCGTGATGGACGAGGGCGAGTCAGAGACCGGGCCGCGGCGACACTGATCCCAGCACGACGTACAGTGTAAACTTTTAGGTAAACCTTCACGATCAACTTTCTTATGACGTTTCTGAAGTGAAAATGAACCTTAGTCTTACCTTCCAGAGGCGGGATTGGTTAAGGATTTTCGTGTCCACTTAAGACGAAACCTTTACATCTTTCCTCAAATTGACGTCATCTTTCCTGATTGACGTCAGTTTATCACAGCTGTCATGCAGAAGATGTTAGCAACAGCGAGCGTGTTGCTAATGGCGAGTTTGGTGCAACATTGCAGGGGCTCACCAACCTTGTGCTGTTCGTGCCCTGTGATTGATCTGCCAGCGTGCTTGTCATACACGGTGATTGATGGTGGTTGACATACGCGGTGATTGATGGTGGTTGACATACGCGGTGATTGATGGTGGTTGACATACGCGGTGATTGATGGTGATTGACATACGCGGTGATTGATGGTGGTTGACATACGCGGTGATTGATGATGGTTGACATACGCGGTGATTGATGGTGATTGACATACGCGGTGATTGATGGTGGTTGACATACGCGGTGATTGATGGTGATTGACATACGCGGTGATTGATGGTGGTTGACATACGCGGTGATTGATGGTGGTTGACATACGCGGTGATTGATGGTGATTGACATACGCGGTGACTGATGGTGGTAAAATAGAGAAGGAGCTTGACTTAAATTAGCAGTTTCTCCAAGCGGGTAAGAACAAGGTCTTTGCCAGTTGGTCGGCTTGGGTGGTGGTGGTTGTGGTGGTGGTGGTGGTAGCACTAGTATGGTGGTGGCACACTAGTAGTAATACCACTAGTGTGCCACTAGTGTGGTAAACTTACGCCAGGCCAGGCTGCGAGCAGCCGCGTCCAACAGCCTGGTTGATCAGTCCAGCAACCAGGAGGCCTGGTCGACGACCGGGCCGCGGGGACGCTAAGCCCCGGAAGCACCTCAAGGTAAACTTAACCATTAGGTAAAGTTGAGACAACTCCGCTTAACCCTCGTGATTAACCCAGCTTGCATTGTTTACATCGTTAAATGACCAATTAAACTCCATTTAATGCTAATAATAACAATAAAAAAAATTATATTTTAAGTGCTTTTCTCCTAAATGAGAATCCTTGTGGCGGTCAGATTGTCTAGAGTCGAACAGGTTTGGTTCAAAAAAAAAAAAAAAGGTTGGAGAATTCGGACGAGAATTTAATTTTGGTGGTAATTAATAGAGATTATCCCTTCCCCTCTTGTCTCTCTCTCTCTCTCCCTCTCCGGCCTTTTCTCCTACATTCCGTTCCATGGCTAACCCTATCCCTTATCCCCCATCCCATATCCTCTCTCCCCTCCTCCTGCATGCATCCAGCAGACCGCCACTTTTCCATATTCATGAGATGCCCATTATGGGCAGGGGGGAGGGGGGGAGGGGGCAGGGAGGGAGGGGGGGGGGGTAGTACAGGCTGCCCTTATCCCGGGGCAAAAGGGCATATGAGGAGGGCAGGTATTGCCCCCCCGGGTAAGTGGTATAATGGAAGGGTGTCAGTGGCAGAGCAGGCTGGGGGTTTTCGTCAGGGGAAAGGGGGAGGGGGGGAGGCTGGGAGGGGAGGGGTAAGGGGGGGGGAGTCTTGGGGGTATTAGATCAATTGTGTAAAGGTGGTTGATGGTGCGTGCTCAACCGTTGATAAAAATATATATTTTTTATGTGGTGATCATTGCTCACTTGACTCCTTTTTTTTGTTTTTTTAATGGCGTTAGGTTTATTCTTTTGGCCTTTCCTCATAACACAAGTGTGTGGACCTTTTGTAGCTTCGCTTTGTGGTTCAGGTAAGGACTCAAAAGTGGTGTATATACTCATGTCTGTCAATCTTACATATTGCATATGCCGCTGATGATATCAGATTTATGGATGCTTCGAGAGAAAGATTTGGTGAGATATCTAATCTCAGTTAATTCTTCTGCTGGATTCCAAAGAGTTTCCTCTTCCATGTCGTGTCTGCAGTCACCATCAGTCAGTTTTATACGTTGCACTTCCATGAGTGCATCTCTAGTAGCCACTTGTTGGACCGCCCGTGTAGTGGTGTAGAGGGTCTTGGGCGTGTTGTTGTTTGTTGAGGTCTTCTGCCATAGTTATCCTCCTTATCGTTTGTGCATGTGTGTACTGTGGGCACTTGTTCACTTTCTCCTTCTTCCTTCCTCCTGCTGCTCCTCTTCTCCTCCTTCTTGTTATCGTAGTCGTCAGCCACTTCATCCTCCTGTCTGTGCTCCT
Organism: Procambarus virginalis; assembly: GCA_020271785.1. Lineage (NCBI taxonomy): Eukaryota > Metazoa > Arthropoda > Malacostraca > Decapoda > Cambaridae > Procambarus > Procambarus virginalis. Next base: position 6,720,198 of record WNGS01066681.1, on the reverse strand, counting down.
CCTCCTCCTGGTCGTCCTCCACCTCCTCCTGGTCGTCCTCCACCTCCTGGTCGTCCTCCACCACCTCCTGGTCGTCCTCCACCTCCTCGTGGTCGTCCTCCACCTCCTGGTCCTCCACCTCGTGGTCGTCCTCCTGGTCGTCCTCCTGGTCGTCCTGGTGGTCGTCCTCCACCTCCTCCTGGTCGTCCTCCACCTCCTGGTCGTCCTCCACCACCTCCTGGTCGTCCTGGTGGTCGTCCTCCACCTCCTGGTCGTCCTCCACCACCTCCTGGTCGTCCTCGTGGTCGTCCTCCACCTCCTCCTTAGCGTGAGTGGTAGTATCCAGGTAATGTATTAGCCCGGTGCCAGAGCCATGGTAATTGAATATGCTTCTGCCGTTAACCGAATTATTGAACAGGGTCGTTTGCTTCCCATCGCGGAGCCCCGTTACTGCCGTTGTTGCTACGGAAGGCAGGATCCGCCGCCCGTTGATGCTCTTGCTGTCTCCTCTAACGGGAAGGTTGCCTCCTGTGCCTCTTGAAGATGTTGTTATTGTTCTAGATTCAGCTACTCGGAACACGTACCAAGTAGCACGGGCTATGGTGAGCCCGTAGTGGACTTACCAGGCACAGGAGCGGGGCAAGTAGCACGGGCTATGGTGAGCCCGTAGTGGACTTACCAGGCACAGGAGCGGGGCAAGTAGCACGGGCTATGGTGAGCCCGTAGTGGACTTACCAGGCACAGGAGCGGGGCAAGTAGCACGGGCTATGGTGAGCCCGTAGTGGACTTACCTGGCACAGGAGCGGGGCAAGTAGCACGGGCTATGGTGAGCCCGTAGTGGACTTACCTGGCACAGGAGCGGTGCCGTCCGAAGCTGTTGTGTCTGCCACCAGTTAAATAGTGCTGTGGTCATCCCACAGTGAGTTACGGGCTATTCATGCCCGTGCCACCTCTTGGGTAGCTTAATCGTCATCAATCAATTAATCCACAGCGAGGTGTCAACCTCAGGAGACAAGGTGTGTCATGTCTGCCGCCAGCAAGTGCCATCCTGATCACGTGTCACCCTCAAAAAATGCCAAACCGTTAGCCGGCCGCGGCACCATAATTCTGGACACCGGCCATAGGTAAATCACATGTATAATCTGGCGTGGCTCCTCCAAGGACTTTGATAAGGGTAACTTACTAGAATGTCTCGTTACTCCCTAATCTATTATTTACATCGTCTCGCATTTAGTATGGTTCACCTCACCTGTTGTGGTTGGCACTCAGCCGTGACCCTATATTGTATTTTGTGTTGAGGTCATCGCGCGGTTGGCATACGTGGCACTGCAAGCAGCGGCGTCTAACAGCCTGCTTGATCAGACCGCCAGCCAGTAGGCCAGACTAGAGAGGCTGGCCGGGTTCGAATCCTTAAGGGGTCAAGAGTATATATATATATATATATATATATATATATATATATATATATATATATATATATATATATATATATATATATATATGTCGTACCTAGTAGCCAGAACACACTTGTCAGCCTACTATGCAAGCCCCGATTTGCCTAATAGGCTATGTTTTTATGAATTAATTGTTTTTCGACTACCTAACCTACCTAACCTAACCTAACCTTTTCGGCTACCTAACCTAACCTAACTTATAAAGATAGGTTAGGTTTGGTTAGGTAGGGTTGGTTAGGTTCGGTCATATATCTACGTTAATTTTAACTCCATAAAAAAA
>WNGS01066681.1:6704816-6715289 GCA_020271785.1 Procambarus virginalis | reverse complement strand
ATCGATCCCTGGCGATGGCGGAAACAAATGGGCAGTTTCTTTTACCTCGATGCACCTGTTCACCCAGCAGTAAATAAGTACCCGGGAGTTAGACAGCTGTTACGGGCTGCTTCCTGAGGGTGTGTGTGGGGGGGGGGATTAGTAGTTAGTAACAGTTGATTGATTGACAGTTGAGAGGCGGGCCTAAAGAGCAAAGCTCAACCCCCACAAACACAACTAGGTGAATACAACTAGGTGAATCCATATGCAGGCGATGAGTCACAATAACGTGGCTGAAGTATGAAGAAGGTCCAGGACGAAGAAGAAAGCTGAAGAATGGTCCAGGACGGACCGAAACGTCGTCGTCCCTTCAACTTCTAGTGTGTGGTCTGGTCAACAACTAGGTGAACACAACTATGTGAATACACACACACGGGGAACTCTTCACCCCAGGGGGGCCTGTAGCACCGGAATGCTTGACATAGTAAATCACTCTTTTACCCATCTAAAAAAAAAAAAGTGAAAATATATTTCGAATTCGGGACAGCAGTGATATGACTGGTGACGTGGTCTATCTTGGAGGGGAGTTTGGGGGAGGGGAGATATAGGGGGGTGGGGCTGTAGGTGTTGGAGAGGGGAGAGAAGGAGGAATTATCAGGGGAAAGCGCCAAGTCATTACGACTATATAGCGCTGGGAAGGGGTCAGGATAAGGATTTGGGATGGGACGGTGGGAAGGAAGGAATGGTGCCCAACCACTTGGATAGTCGGGGATTGAACGCCGACCTGCATGAAGCGAGACCGTCGCTCTACCGTCCAGCCCAAGGGGGGAAAAGGGGAATGTGTTGTGGACAAGTAGGTTGGGGGGGGGGGAGGATGTTGGGCAAGGAACAACAGTAGGGGTGAAAATACACGTAATGAAAGGGGTGAAAAGGCTGTATTGTATAATTAGATTTACCCCTTAACGTACCTGATTTAGTACACAAATACCAGGGACTACCGTAAAATGCAAGTAGTTATAATAAACTACCAGATGTTCATTGTAAACTACCATATGCTGTTCAAAACCAGCCTAAAGTTAACGACCAAATTCCTAAAATTAGCCAGAAAATGTAAAAAATGTGCCACAAAATACCAATGGGGTAATTAACTAGCACCAAAAGTCAACCACAAAACACCACAAGTCAACCACAAAACACCACAAGTCAACCACAAAACACCACAAGTCAACCACAAGTCAACCACAAAACACCATATGTTAGCTAGAGAAGGTCCAGATGTAATCACGACTAAGGCACCATTTGCCAGGCGGGGTCAGGGCTTGTTAAGCCAGACAAGATAGTATCAGAGCAGGCAGGGAAGTGGGAATGAGACTGTATTAAGGGTCTCGAACCCGGGATGAGCTTTGAGTGAGAACATTACCCAATGTGTCCCACGCGCCTCACCCCTTGTGTCAGCTGGAAGACCTGTTTAGATTATGTAAATACGCGACGGAACTGAACTGGCTGCTGTGATGAGGGGAAGGGAAAGGAATGGTCCTTGCGAAGGAAAGGGAGTGACCGTACAACTTTTCCATGCCCTGATGAGGCTCCTTTGTCCTGTATCCAGGTTATTACACTTGCTGGAGTTAAACTCTATTAGACACTTTTCTAAAAAAATTTCATTCAGGCTACTTGTTTTCTCGAGTCCTCCTCATAATGTGCGCATTAGAAAACATTGACAGTATGGCGTCTGTCCCCCTTCTAGGATAAACCCCTGTGGGACCATGCTGATAATATCTGGGCACTTTACGGGCTCTCCATAGCCCGTGCTACATGGACGTTTTGTTCCCAATAGCTGGATTTACACCACAACCTCTGGTCACTCTTGACTTTCCTCACTGCGCCTTCTCTGGCAAGGGTTCTCACTCGTCCTCAGAGAAACAATGGGCAGAGTTTCTTTCACCCTATGCCCCTGTTACCTAGCAGTAAAATAGGTACCTGGGTGTTAGTCAGCTGTCACGGGCTGCTTCCTGGGGGTGGAGGCCTGGTCGAGGACCGGGCCGCGGGGGACACTAAAGCCCCGAAATCATCTCAAGATAACCTCAAGATAACCACCTTCCCTGCTACACTGTCTCGTCTCATTGCCCAGGCAGGGCAGTCTAGCCGATCTGGGGTCAGATTCGCGAAGTAGTTACGCAAGCACTTACGGACAACTCACTAAAACGGCCACGGGTAAACTACTTCCCCCTTTTAGCTGATTCTACTTGCTGCCTACTCTTACGCTGTGTGTACTCACCTGGATGTGATTACGGGGTCGAGCTAGGCTCCTGGGCCCCGCCTTCACAACGTTCTTAGATTAATTCAGTGATTCATTTCTCACGTTTTTATCATATTTACATTTAAAATTCTTTCTAATATCTTTATGGCTCATTTGGGCATTCAGTTTTCACCTGTGTCCGCTAGTACGTGTGCCCGTTGTGGGGAATAAACTGTCTTTGTCTACCCTATCAATTCTTTTGAGAATCTTGTAAGTGGCGATCATGTCCCCCCTAACTTTCCCGTCTTCCAGCGACGTGAGGTTTAATTCCCGTAGTCTCTCCTCACAATTCATGCCCCTCAGTTCGGGTACTAGTCTGGTGGCAAACCTCTGAACCTTCTCCAATTTAGTTTTATACTTGACAAGACATGGACTCCATGTTTGAACTACATACTCCAGTATTGGTCTGACATACGTGGTATACTAGGTCCTGAACGATTCCTTACACACGTTTCTGAAGGCTTTTCTTATGTTGGCCAACCTGACATATGCCGCTGATGTTATCCCAGTGTACTCAACTAATTGTGCTTGCGGGGGTTGAGCTCTGGCTCTTTGGTCCCGCCTCTCAACCGTCAATCAACTGGTGTACAGGTCCTGAGCTTATTGGGCTCTATCATATCTACACTTGAAACTGTGTTTGGAGTCAACCTCCACCACATCACATCACCACACACACACACATCACACACCAGTGTGTGTGTGTGTGTGATGTGTGTGTGCGTGATGTGTGTGTGTGTGTGTGTGTGTGTGTGTGTGTGTGTGTGTGTGTGTGTGTGTGTGTGTGTGTGTGTGTGTGTGTGTGTGTGTGTGTGTGTCTGTGTGTCTATGTATGTACTCACCTAGTGTTGCTTGCGGGGGTTGAGCTCTGGCTTTTTGTCCCGAATCTGAACTGTCAATCAACTGGTGTACAGGTTCCTGAGCCTACTGGGCTCTATCTACACTTGAAGCTGTGTGTGTGTAAGAGAGAGAGAGAGAATAGGAAGAGGAGAAATACTAAAGCATGGTATAAGAGTGAGTGTTGATATGGGTGTGTGAGGGGATGGTGGCGGGACTCTCCTGGTGTGATAAGGGCACGTAAACTGTTTATCCTCACCCCGTAAACACCTCCCAGCCCCACCCCCTCGCTCCTTTCTCTCCCCTCACACTCTCCCCAGTAGGCACCTAGCATCATAGGTCCCTCCCCACGAGGTTCTTAGTGCCCTAGTATTGTCCTAGGAAGTGTCAAGTGTGCCGTCACAGGAGGATCCCAGCACCGTACTTCTGTCCCAAGAGATACCTAATCCCAGCCTCGTGGTACCGTCCTATGAGGCTCCAATATGGTTTCGCTATTCCCAAGAGTATAAGAATATCAACCCAAGTGGTACACTGCAACGGGCTTGTAAAAGGCAGGCTGAATTTGCACCCAATCACCAAGTTCACGAATATGGGCACACAGGTGGAAACCAAGCACCCAAACAAGCCATACACAGAAATTGGTTTCGGTGTCAGAGTATTGAACAATTGGAATCCTCTAAGAAATGAAGCTGTGGAGGCAAGAGTCCATACACAGCTAAAAATGTTGACATGTTCAGAGCCCCAGAACCCGGGGCCAGGCTTGACCTGGCCTTGGCTGGGCTTAAGGAGTAGAACAACTCCCAGAACCTCATCCAGGTACAATAGGCTCTGGAACCTACTCACGCCGATCGATTCAGAGTGGAGAGGCGGGACCCAAGAGCCAGCGATCATAAGAAATATTCCCGGAACAACCGTGGACATCTTCAAGAGGAAACTAGATTTATTCCTCCAAGGAGTGCCGGACCAACCGGGCTGTGGTGGGTATGTGGGTCTGCGGGCCGCTCCAAACAACAGCCTGGTGGACCAAACTCTCACAAGTCAAGCCTGGCCTCGGGCCGGGCTTGGGGAGTAGAAGAACTCCCAGAACCCCATCAACCAGGTACATGGTTCATCCCCCACAAATACAAGTAGGCGAATACCCATGTTTGAGGTACTTATATAACTCTCCTCGTCCACCACTCTACCGCCAAACCACTGTCACCAATGTCGATTCAGAATACAAAGTAGCCCATTTTGAAAACATTATTGCGAGTTTTGTCTTGTAAATGTGGATTATATCCCTTCACGTGTACACCTGGGTCATCTCTCTCTCTCTCTCTCTCTCTCCACTTGGCGCTTTCCCTTGTTAATTCCCTTCCTCTGTTGATATTTTGCTTCAAGAATTGTTTGTCTGCTGAGTCCACCAACTTTCCTCTCAGTGTTTTTCTATTTTTTATTAACCCATTTAGGTACGTCTGCAACTGTGCAGGTACCTTAGATTATATGAAGGGGAGTACAGAGTGTGTCAAGAACTAGCTACGTGAAGCTAAAAATCCCCCTCACACAGGATGGTTAGTCATACAGAGGCATGTGATGAATAGTCTGCACTGGCTTTAGATGCATTATGAGGATATCCTCAGGAACATGAGTTAATAAAGTGATTGCAAGTCACTTTATTAATCAAGCTCCAGGTACCTCATGCTGGGTTTTGCCACCCCGATGAGTGTCCAATGTTACCCAGTCTGTTTCCCCATGATTGAAATCTCCAAGTATTGGAATCTTAGTCTCACTTCCCATTGTCATTGCTTTTAATATTACCTTCAGATGGGTCTAGTTGTATTTGTCATATTCCTTCCCTTGCCCTTGTCCAACCTCTTGGGCTCGACGGTAGGGCGACGATCTCGCTTCATGCAGGTCGGCGTTCAATCCCCGACCATCCAAGTGGCTGGGTACCATCCCTCCTCCTCCCCCCCTGTCCCATCCCAAATCTTTATCTTGATCCCTTCCCAGTGCTATATAGTCGACATGGCTTGGCGCTTTCCTCCCTGATATTTCCCTCCCTTCCCCCTGGTATCTAGTAAAAAGTAGTACTTCCCTTGCCCTTCTATCTTCCCGTCTCCCCGCTGTTGCTATGCTCGGTGTGTACGTTTCCTCTGATAAATTTACCCTCTCAAAGCCCAAGTGTGGTTGAAGCGAAGGGCTGCACCACCTCCACTCCTGTACACCCTTACCTGCCTTAATACTTAAGTTTCCCCTGGGAAGAGTGCATCGTCTATAACGCTTGTCAGTTTTGTTTCTGCTATTGTGATAATGTAGCGCTGGTGGTGTCACAGCATGTCATGTACCCTGAAGGTGGTGATGGTGGTTTGTGTTGAGGGGGTGGGGGTGGCTGTGGTGGTTGTGGTGGTAGGGGTGATGATGGGAGCGGTGGTGGTGGTGGCGGAGGTGCCGTGGCCGCTACGTGTGGTGGGTAGTGAAGGTGGTGGTAATGCATGTCAAGTGAGCGGAGGTGCCGCGGTCATAACCCTGTTTTGTCGCCAGCAACATTATCCTCCCCTGCTTGACGCTGCTGCACCTTGTTGCTTGCGTTGGTTTTTAGCTTTTATTTGTGGTTTTACCTGTATTTGCTAACTGTACTTTTGTGTTACCTTTTATTTGTTATTACATGTGTGTGAGTATGTGTACCTACCTAGTTGTGCTTGCAGGGGTTGAGTTTTGGCTCTTTGGTCCCGCCTCTCAACTATCAATGTATGTGTGTGTGTGTATGTGTGTGTGTGTGTGTGTGTGTGTGTGTGTGTGTGTGTGTGTGTGTGTGTGTGTGTACTCACCCGCCTCACCCGGTCCCGCCTCTCAACTATCAATGTATGTGTGTGTGTGTGTGTGTGTGGTGTGTGTGTGTGTGTGTGTGTGTGTGTGTGTGTGTGTGTGTGTGTGTGTGTTTGTACTCACCTAATTGTGCTTGCGGGGGTTGAGCTTTGGCTCTTTGGTCCCGCCTCTCACTGTCAATCAACTGTGTACAGTTTCCTGAGCCTACTGGGCTCTATCATATCTACATTTGAAACTGTGTATGGAGTCAGCCTCCACCACATCACTGCCTAGTGCATTCCATTTACTAACTACTCTGACACTGAAAAAGTTCTTTCTAATGTCTCTGTGGCTCATTTGGGTACTCAGCTTCCACCTGTGTCCCCTTGTTCGCGCCCCTCCAGTGTTGAATAGTTCATCCTTGTTTACCCGGTCAATTCCCTGAGGATTTTGTAGGTTGTGATCATGTCCCCCTTACTCTTCTGTCTTCCAGTGTCGTAAGTTGCATTTCCCGCAGCCTTTCCTCATAACTCATGCTCTTAGTTCTGGGACTAGTCTAGTAGCATACCTTTGGACTTTTTCCAGCTTCGTCTTGTGCGTGTGCGTGTGTGTGTGTGTGTGTGTGTGTGTGTGTGTGTGTGTGTGTGTGTGTGTGTGTGTGTGTGTGTGTGTGTGCGTGCGTGTGTGTATGTGTGCGTGCGTGTGTGTGCGTGTGTACACACGCACGAGTGCTATCTGGTTGCTTACATTGTTCCTATGAATTGTTATCTTAAGAGTTCAGTTACAGGATCACCCTACACAGGTGGTAGCCGCTGGCACCTCTAGACAGGTCATTCAAATTCCTCCTGGAAATTACTGAACGATACCAATAGTTCTCTTGATCACGCAAAGTTGAGAGAGGTGGAGAGGGAGGGGGCGGAGGTAGAAGGAAGATATGAATGATAGAAGAGTATGAATGAATGAATGACGAAGGTATGAAAGTTTACACGTCTCTGGGGAAATTATTTCTCAAATGTTCCTGCTGGGATCTTAAATTTCCCGGGAGATAAATGTAAAGACTGGCCTTGGTTTGGTTTGGTGCCTAAGTCGCGCCCACACTCGCTAGTGGAGTTTGTGGGCAGGTGTGTGTGTGGGGGTGGTGTGTGGGGAGTGGTGGTGTGTAGTGGTGGTGGTGTGTGGTGGTGGTGGTGGTGTGTAGTGGTGGTGGTGTGTTAGTGGTGTGTAGTGGTGGTGGTGTGTGTAGTGGTGGTGGTGTGTGGTGGTGGGGGTGTGTGGTGGTGGGGTGTGTAGTGGTGGTGGTGGTGTGTAGTGGTGGTGTGTGGGGGTAGTAGTGCAGTGATGTGGTGGTGGTGCAGTGATGTGGTGGTGTGTAGTGGTGGTGTTTGGGGGGAGGTACTGCAGTGATATAGTAGTGTGTGGTGTGGTGGGACATTGTAATGGTGCAGTTTAGCTTGGTCATGTTGGTGGGGGTGGTGGTGAGGGAGTACGGGAGGAGACTGGGGGTGCGCGCCTACCAAATGCAATATTTGCAAGGTGGTGGGGGAGGGAGACGCGGAAGTGCGGCTTTTGCAAAGTTTGCTTTGCTGCAATAAGAGACTGGTCCCCCCTAAAGGAGTATGGTGAGGGGGTATGGTGTTTGGTGTGGGCTGCAAGGAGTGGGGGGGGGGGCTGTAGGAGAGGTATGGAGCAGCGGTAAGGGTGCCCCTCTGAAGGGGCATGGGTATGGTGGGGTATCTTCAGGCTGAACACCACCTTGCCCCATTATCAACATCGATATTATAAAATACTAGCTAGAGGTACGCGGCGTCGTTCAGATGACAGGGGGGGGGGGGAGGGGGAGAGAGACTACCTACCTTCTTCATCATAACTATCTTCACTACCCGCCTTCATCACTGCAGTAACCATCTACACACCACAGACGACCATCTTTACTATGCCGCACCCTATAAGTTACCATTGATGGTGCCGGTTCGTAAAGGCAAACTCCCCCCCCCCACCCACCCCCAGTGTCTGGCCTCTGACCCTAGACACACACACACACACACACCCACACACACACACACACACACACACACACACACACACACACACACACACACACACACACACACACACACACACAGGAAGCAGCTCCGTAACAGCTGTGTAACTCCCAGGTACCTATTTACTGCTAGGTAACAGGAGCATCAGGGTGAAAGAAACTTTGCTCATTGTTTCTGCCTGGTCGGGAATCGAACCGGGCCACAGAATTACGAGTCCTGCGAGAATTACCAGACCCACACATTGTGTGTGTGTGTGTGTGTGTGTGTGTGTGTGTGTGTGTGTGTGTGTGTGTGTGGTGTGTGTGTGTGTGTGTGTGTGTGGTGCAGGTTAAGGTCTCGACCCTTTGAAGAGGAGGCGGACCTGTCAGTCTCTTTATGGTAATGTCCATTAACCTTAAATTACCTTCGCTGGGTAGTAGTAGTAGTAGTTGCCTTGAAAATAGCACGGGCTATGGTGAGCCCGTAGTGGACTTACCGGCACAGGAGCGGGGCAAGTAGCACGGGCTATGGTGAGCCCGTAGTGGACTTACCTAGCACAGGAGCGGGGCAAGTAGCACGGGCTATGGTGACCGTAGTGGACTTACCTGACACAGGAGCGGAGCAAGTAGCACGGGCTATGGTGAGCCCGTAGTGGATTACCTGGCACAGGAGCGGGGCAAGTAGCACGGGCTATGGTGAGCCCTTGGTGGACTTACCTGGCACAGGAGCGGTGCTGTGAGCCCTGGTTCCCGCCACGACCAGCAATATATACTTCTCTTCCTCTCCTCCTCGCCTCTTCAACACCCCGCTACACTCCTGTTCCAACCCTGTTGTGGTTGTTGTTAAAGATTCGCTACCTGGAACAAAAAGTTCCATGTAGCACGGGCTATGGTGAGCCCGTATATTCCATCCCTGGAATTCCCTTCTGTTATACCACCTACGTTTGTGTGGGTGTGGGGGGGGGGTCTGGGGTATAGGGACACAAATTTCGGAATTTAAATTACAGCCAAACCAGTTGTTGAGTTCGGACAGGTGTTGAACTAGGACAGGTGTTGAGCTAGGACAGGTGTTGAACTAGGACAGGTGTTGAACTAGGACAGGTGTTGAGCTAGGACAGGTGTTGAACTAGGACAGGTGTTGAGCTAGGACAGGTGTTGAACTAGGACAGGTGTTGAGCTAGCTCGGAGAGAGAGAGATGAAGAAAAATAAGATGGAGGGAAAGAGAAAGACGGAGAGCGCTTATAAAGAAGGGGTTGCCAGGCTTCACCCCTGGTGTGGGCTAAGCTCACCCAACTATATTAAGCAGCCCCCACCCCCCTTATGAAGAAGACCCAGCTATAAGCCTCACCTATAACGCCCCCCCCCCCTTATGAAGAAGACCCAGCTATAAGCCTCACCTATAACGCCCCCCCCCCCCTGAGACTTATTGTCTCAGCCTTCACCCCCTTACCTTGAGGTAACTTTGAGGTGTTTCCGGGACTTAGCATCCTCGCGGCCCGGTCGTTGACCAGGCCATCTGGTTGCTGGACTGGTCAACCAGGCTGTTGGACGGGGCCGCGTCCTCCCCCTAGAGTGGAGGGCTTCAAGTCCCTATCCTCCTTTATTTTTATTTTAATATTTTTGGTATATGAGATAAGGTATTGCTTTGCCTGCGAGCCGCTCCGAGCAACAGCCTGGTGGACCAGGCTCTCATAAGTCAAGCCTGGCGGCCTCGGGCCGGGCTTGGGGAGTAGAAGAACTCCCAGAACCCCATCAACCAGGAAGCTGTGTTGATGGAGGCAATATCTCCGCTTCGATAATATATACGTGATGAGTGTGATAAGGATCATTATTATACTCATCATTCTTAGGTGTCACCATCATCGTTTGCACTCTTAATTATTATCATTCTTATTTATCATTATCGTCATTTTGTGTATTTCGTTGTCATCATTCTTTTAAGTATCATCATCTTTGTTTTTAATTATCACCATTATTCTTAATTATCAACTTTATTCTCAATTATCAGCATTGTTATATAACACTATTATTCTTAATTATCATCATTCTTCACTATCATCCACCTTATCGCGATTATGAAAATCGCTGTTATCAAGACGCTATGAATGAAGGTCGCGGCGCTGATGAAAGAGGGAGGAAAAAAACTTTGTTGGTGTAAGTTTCGAAAGTAATTATGATCAGAAACAGGAAAGTATAGAATCAGTGCGTTAAACAGCTATTAAGACGGGGCTGCAGAGCTAGTGCCCGGCCTCCATAAGTGACAACACCAGCACCTCTCTCTCCTCTCCTCTATGTGATGCTGCGAAGATCAGCATCAGAGAGTGGGGTAAGATGGGATATCTCAGCCTCCCAGCACTCCTCGTAACGCTAAACACTACAAGAAGCGCTATGGTATTATATGACGCCAACACAAAACACTGGAGGGTACGCTGGCAGCGGTGAACGAGAAGACAAGATCATGGGTGTGATGTCCTCCCCAGCCAACAGCCTGGTTGACCAGTCCAGCAACCAGAGGCCTGGTCACGACCGGGCCGCGAGGATGCTAAGTCCCGGAAACAC
>WNGS01066681.1:6572937-6588110 GCA_020271785.1 Procambarus virginalis | reverse complement strand
TCCACTAGAGAGAGCCTGCCTGAAACAGGATATCGGATATCTACTGGATAGAGTCCTGCCAGAATCAGATGTTGGATAATCACTGGTGAGAGTCCTGGTTGAATCAGGATGTTGGATATCCCTGGAGAGAGTCCTGCATCAATCAGGATGTTGAATCTCCACTGGAGAGAGTCCTGCCAGAATCAGGATGTTAATGTCCACTGGAGAGTCCTGCCTGAATCAGGATGTTGGATGTCCAGTGGAGAGAGTCCTGCCTGAATCATGATGCTAGATGTCCACTATGAGGAATTTGCCCTCATTATTTTAATCATATTGGATATCTCAGGATGATAGACATCCTACATTATAATCAGATGTAGAATACCCACGAAGGAATCCGGCGGCTGTAACGAGTATATAGGAGTCCCACTGAGGAACAACATACCAGAATTATATCAAGGAAAGCAGATATCTATAGATGCGATGCCTTCTACAATATTCAGAGTGCAGGATATCAACAGCTCTCAGATATGCTTTCATTGTCGTCAGGATCAGAGATATCCAAAAGAATGTTCATAAACAAGGAATAATTGAGTGAATAACTCATGTTTATATAAATATATATATATAGCGGTTCAGTATGATGCACACAGCTAGCCGGTCATTTCTCGGCAAAAACTTTTGTTTTCTTTTGATTTTTAATTACCTTATTTCCTATAGAAACAGAAAATAGTCAATGATTAAATCAAATAATAAAAAACTGACCAAAAGATAGAAACAAGCATGGTGCCTCGGGACATGACGGCTACACAGCTCAGCGGTCAGTTAAATCAGTAAATAATTGTCAAAAGATGGCGCAAAGCGGAGCTGCCACGGAAAAATCGCCACCTCGGCGAAATCGTCATTTTTCTCAAAACTCAAAATCAAAACCAGCCATAGAATCGTTTTCAAAATGCTACCATTAGAATTACCGCATCACTGGACGTTTCTTTCTGTTAACTCTTTCTTTGCTAATTAAATATTAAGCTTTAACACATATATTTACCGAGATACAGCCAATTCAAATATCAATCATATCATCATGTTTTCTCAACATATTATTAACAAAAATGAGTTGATGACAAGTAATAATAATTATAATCAGCCTAATAGTAAATGGATATTAAAAAATTATGAATTTCTTTCTTCGTCATTTACGTAGACACTTTTTTATATCTACAAGCCTATAGCAGCCTACAATCACTGTGTAGAAATTTCTCTGTCTACAATGTCATCAGAATGTTGGATATCCACTAGAGTGAGTCCTGCCTGAACCAGGATGTTGGATATCCACTGGAGAATCCTGCCTGAATCAGGATGTTCAATATCCACTGAAGAAAGTCCTAACAGAATCAGGATGTTGGATATCCACTGGAGAGAGTCCTGGTTGAATCAGGATATTCAATATCCACTAGAGAGCCCTGCCTGAATCAGGATGTCGGATATCTACTGGATAGAGTCCTGCCAGAATCAGGATGTTGGATAATCACTGGTGAGAGTCCTGGTTGAATCAGGATGTTGGATATCCCCTGGAGAGAGTCCTGCATCAATCAGGATGTTGAATCTCCACTGGAGAGAGTCCTGCCAGAATCAGGATGTTTAATGTCCACTGGAGAGTCCTGCCTGAATCAGGATGTTGGATGTCCAGTGGAGAGAGTCCTGCCTGAATCATGATGCTAGATGTCCACTATGAGGAATTTGCCCTCATTATTTTAATCATATTGGATATCTCAGGATGATAGACATCCTACATTATAATCAGGATGTAGAATACCCACGAAGGAATCCGGCGGCTGTAACGAGTATATAGGAGTCCCACTGAGGAACAACATACCAGAATTATATCAAAGGAAAGCAGATATCTATAGATGCGATGCCTTCTACAATATTCAGAGTGCAGGATATCAACAGCTCTCAGATATGCTTTCATTGTCGTCAGGATCAGAGATATCCAAAAGAATGTTCATAAACAAGGAATAATTGAGTGAATAACTCATGTTTATATAATATATATATATAGCGGTTCAGTATGATGCATCACACAGCTAGCCGGTCATTTCTCGGCAAAAACCTTTTGTTTTCTTTTGATTTTTAATTACCTTATTTCCTATAGAAACAGAAAATAGTCAATGATTAAATCAAATAATAAAAAACTGACCAAAAGATAGAAACAAGCATGGTGCCTCGGGACATGACGGCTACACAGCTCAGCGGTCAGTTAAATCAGTAAATAATTGTCAAAAGATGGCGCAAAGCGGAGCTGCCACGGAAAAATCGCCACCTCGGCGAAATCGTCATTTTTCTCAAAACTCAAAATCAAAACCAGCCATAGAATCGTTTTCAAAATGCTACCATTAGAATTACCGCATCACTGGACGTTTCTTTCTGTTAACTCTTTCTTTGCTAATTTCAAATATTAAGGCTTTACACATATATTTACCGAGATACAGCCAATTCAAATATCAAACATATCATCATGTTTTCTCAACATATTATTAACAAAAATGAGTTGATGAACAAGTAATAATAATTATAATGAGCCTAATAGTAAATGGATATTAAAAAATTATGAATTTCTTTCTTCGTCATTTACTAGACACTTTTTATATCTACAAGCCTATAGCAGCCTACAATCACTGTGTAGAAAATTTCTCTGTCTACAATGTCATCAGAATGTTGGATATCCACTAGAGTGAGTCCTGCCTGAACCAGGATGTTGGATATCCACTGGAGAATCCTGCCTGAATCAGGATGTTCAATATCCACTGAAGAAAGTCCTAACAGAATCAGGATGTTGGATATCCACTGGAGAGAGTCCTGGTTGAATCAGGATATTCAATATCCACTAGAGAGCCCTGCCTGAATCAGGATATCGGATATCTACTGGATAGAGTCCTGCCAGAATCAGGATGTTGGATAATCACTGGTGAGAGTCCTGGTTGAATCAGGATGTTGGATATCCCCTGGAGAGAGTCCTGCATCAATCAGGATGTTGAATCTCCACTGGAGAGAGTCCTGCCAGAATCAGGATGTTTTGTCCACTGGAGAGTCCTGCCTGAATCAGGATGTTGGATGTCCAGTGGAGAGAGTCCTGCCTGAATCATGATGCTAGATGTCCACTATGAGGAATTTGCCCTCATTATTTTAATCATATTGGATATCTCAGGATGATAGACATCCTACATTATAATCAGGATGTAGAATACCCACGAAGGAATCCGGCGGCTGTAACGAGTATATAGGAGTCCCACTGAGGAACAACATACCAGAATTATATCAAAGGAAAGCAGATATCTATAGATGCGATGCCTTCTACAATATTCAGAGTGCAGGATATCAACAGCTCTCAGATATGCTTTCATTGTCGTCAGGATCAGAGATATCCAAAAGAATGTTCATAAACAAGGAATATTGAGTGAATAACTCATGTTTATATAAATATATATATATAGCGGTTCAGTATGATGCATCACACAGCTAGCCGGTCATTTCTCGGCAAAAACCTTTTGTTTTCTTTTGATTTTTAATTACCTTATTTCCTATAGAAACAGAAAATAGTCAATGATTAAATCAAATAATAAAAAACTGACCAAAAGATAGAAACAAGCATGGTGCCTCGGGACATGACGGCTACACAGCTCAGCGGTCAGTTAAATCAGTAAATAATTGTCAAAAGATGGCGCAAAGCGGAGCTGCCACGAAAAATCGCCACCTCGGCGAAATCGTCATTTTTCTCAAAACTCAAAATCAAAACCAGCCATAGAATCGTTTTCAAAATGCTACCA
This sequence comes from Procambarus virginalis, assembly GCA_020271785.1. Taxonomy (NCBI): domain Eukaryota; kingdom Metazoa; phylum Arthropoda; class Malacostraca; order Decapoda; family Cambaridae; genus Procambarus; species Procambarus virginalis. Next base: position 6,584,307 of record WNGS01066681.1, on the reverse strand, counting down.
TTAGAATTACCGCATCACTGGACGTTTCTTTCTGTTAACTCTTTCTTTGCTAATTTCAATATTAAGGCTTAACACATATATTTACCGAGATACAGCCAATTCAAATATCAATCATATCATCATGTTTTCTCAACATATTATTAACAAAAATGAGTTGATGAACAAGTAATAATAATTATAATGAGCCTAATAGTAAATGGATATTAAAAAATTATGAATTTCTTTCTTCGTCATTTACGTAGATACTTTTTTATATCTACAAGCCTATAACAGCCTACAATCACTGTGTAGAAAATTTCTCTGTCTACAATGTCATCAGAATGTTGGATATCCACTAGAGTGAGTCCTGCCTGAACCAGGATGTTGGATATCCACTGGAGAATCCTGCCTGAATCAGGATGTTCAATATCCACTGAAGAAAGTCCTAACAGAATCAGGATGTTGGATATCCACTGGAGAGAGTCCTGGTTGAATCAGGATATTCAATATCCACTAGATAGAGCTCTGCCTGAATCAGGATATCGGATATCTACTGGTGAGAGTCCTGGTTGAATCAGGATGTTGGATATCCCCTGGAGAGAGTCCTGTATCAATCAGGATGTTGAATCTCCACTGGAGAGAGTCCTGCCAGAATCAGGATGTTTAATGTCCACTGGAGAGTCCTGCCTGAATCAGGATGTTGGATGTCCAGTGGAGAGAGTCCTGCCTGAATCATGATGCTAGATGTCCACTATGAGGAATTTGCCCTCATTATTTTAATCATATTGGATATCTCAGGATGATAGACATCCTACATTATAATCAGGATGTAGAATACCCACGAAGGAATCCGGCGGCTGTAACGATTATATAGGAGTCCCACTGAGGAACAACATACCAGAATTATATCAAAGGAAAGCAGATATCTATAGATGCGATGCCTTCTACAATATTCAGAGTGCAGGATATCAACAGCTCTCAGATATGCTTTCATTGTCGTCAGGATCAGAGATATCCAAAAGAATGTTCATAAACAAGGAATAATTGAGTGAATAACTCATGTTTATATAAATATATATATATAGCGGTTCAGTATGATGCATCACACAGCTAGCCGGTCATTTCTCGGCAAAAACCTTTTGTTTTCTTTTGATTTTTAATTACCTTATTTCCTATAGAAACAGAAAATAGTCAATGATTAAATCAAATAATAAAAAACTGACCAAAAGATAGAAACAAGCATGGTGCCTCGGGACATGACGGCTACACAGCTCAGCGGTCAGTTAAATCAGTAAATAATTGTCAAAAGATGGCGCAAAGCGGAGCTGCCACGGAAAAATCGCCACCTCGGCGAAATCGTCATTTTTCTCAAAACTCAAAATCAAAACCAGCCATAGAATCGTTTTCAAAATGCTACCATTAGAATTACCGCATCACTGGACGTTTCTTTCTGTTAACTCTTTCTTTGCTAATTTTAAATATTAAGGCTTTAACACATATATTTACCGAGATACAGCCAATTCAAATATCAATCTATCATCATGTTTTCTCAACATATTATTAACAAAAATGAGTTGATGAACAAGTAATAATAATTATAATCAGCCTAATAATAAATGGATATTAAAAAATTATGAATTTCTTTCTTCGTCATTTACGTAGACACTTTTTTATATCTTCAAGCCTATAACAGCCTACAATCACTGTGTAGAAAATTTCTCTGTCTACAATGTCATCAGAATGTTGGATATCCACTAGAGTGAGTCCTGCCTGAACCAGGATGTTGGATATCCACTGGAGAATCCTGCCTGAATCAGGATGTTCAATATCCACTGAAGAAAGTCCTAACAGAATCAGGATGTTGGATATCCACTGGAGAGAGTCCTGGTTGAATCAGGATCCTTCAATATCCACTAGAGAGCCCTGCCTGAAACAGGATATCGGATATCTACTGGATAGAGTCCTGCCAGAATCAGGATGTTGGATAATCACTGGTGAGAGTCCTGGTTGAATCAGGATGTTGGATATCCCCTGGAGAGAGTCCTGCATCAATCAGGATGTTGAATCTCCACTGGAGAGAGTCCTGCCAGAATCAGGATGTTTAATGTCCACTGGAGAGTCCTGCCTGAATCAGGATGTTGGATGTCCAGTGGAGAGAGTCCTGCCTGAATCATGATGCTAGATGTCCACTATGAGGAATTTGCCCTCATTATTTTAATCATATTGGATATCTCAGGATGATAGACATCCTACATTATAATCAGGATGTAGAATACCCACGAAGGAATCCGGCGGCTGTAACGATTATATAGGAGTCCCACTGAGGAACAACATACCAGAATTATATCAAAGGAAAGCAGATATCTATAGATGCGATGCCTTCTACAATATTCAGAGTGCAGGATATCAACAGCTCTCAGATATGCTTTCATTGTCGTCAGGATCAGAGATATCCAAAAGAATGTTCATAAACAAGGAATAATTGAGTGAATAACTCATGTTTATATAAATATATATATATAGCGGTTCAGTATGATGCATCACACAGCTAGCCGGTCATTTCTCGGCAAAAACCTTTTGTTTTCTTTTGATTTTTAATTACCTTATTTCCTATAGAAACAGAAAATAGTCAATGATTAAATCAAATAATAAAAACTGACCAAAAGATAGAAACAAGCATGGTGCCTCGGGACATGACGGCTACACAGCTCAGCGGTCAGTTAAATCAGTAAATAATTGTCAAAAGATGGCGCAAAGCGGAGCTGCCACGGAAAAATCGCCACCTCGGCGAAATCGTCATTTTTCTCAAAACTCAAAATCAAAACCAGCCATAGAATCGTTTTCAAAATGCTACCATTAGAATTACCGCATCACTGGACGTTTCTTTCTGTTAACTCTTTCTTTGCTAATTTTAAATATTAAGGCTTTAACACATATATTTACCGAGATACAACCAATTCAAATATCAATCATATCATCATGTTTTCTCAACATATTATTAACAAAAATGAGTTGATGAACAAGTAATAATAATTATAATCAGCCTAATAATAAATGGATATTAAAAAATTATGAATTTCTTTCTTCGTCATTTATCTAGACACTTTTTTATATCTACAAGCCTATAGCAGCCTACAATCACTGTGTAGAAAATTTCTCTGTCTACAATGTCATCAGAATGTTGGATATCCACTAGAGTGAGTCCTGCCTGAACAGGATGTTGGATATCCACTGGAGAATCCTGCCTGAATCAGGATGTTCAATATCCACTGAAGAAAGTCCTAACAGAATCAGGATGTTGGATATCCACTGGAGAGAGTCCTGGTTGAATCAGGATATTCAATATCCACTAGAGAGCCCTGCCTGAATCAGGATATCGGATATCTACTGGATAGAGTCCTGCCGAATCAGGATGTTGGATAATCACTGGTGAGAGTCCTGGTTGAATCAGGATGTTGGATATCCCCTGGAGAGAGTCCTGCATCAATCAGGATGTTGAATCTCCACTGGAGAGTCCTGCCAGAATCAGGATGTTTAATGTCCACTGGAGAGTCCTGCCTGAATCAGGATGTTGGATGTCCAGTGGAGAGAGTCCTGCCTGAATCATGATGCTAGATGTCCACTATGAGGAATTTGCCCTCATTATTTTAATCATATTGGATATCTCAGGATGATAGACATCCTACATTATAATCAGGATGTAGAATACCCACGAAGGAATCCGGCGGCTGTAACGATTATATAGGAGTCCCACTGAGGAACAACATACCAGAATTATATCAAAGGAAAGCAGATATCTATAGATGCGATGCCTTCTACAATATTCAGAGTGCAGGATATCAACAGCTCTCAGATATGCTTTCATTGTCGTCAGGATCAGAGATATCCAAAAGAATGTTCATAAACAAGGAATAATTGAGTGAATAACTCATGTTTATATAAATATATATATATAGCGGTTCAGTATGATGCATCACACAGCTAGCCGGTCATTTCTCGGCAAAAACCTTTTGTTTTCTTTTGATTTTTAATTACCTTATTTCCTATAGAAACAGAAAATAGTCAATGATTAAATCAAATAATAAAAAAACTGACCAAAAGATAGACAAGCATGGTGCCTTGGCCACCCGTCCTCTTACAAATAACGTCACTTTTGGCTGGTATCCGCGACATGGCCAAATTTGGACGTAATTTGAAATGAAATCGACTCACAAAAGTGACGTACTGTTCCGTTTTCTATTTGAGTCGTCCTGCGTACGCGCAGAGGTTATGAGAGGACACTTTAATTAACGTTTTTCGTAACGTTTTGAAGCTTATGAGAATTTCCTGGCCACCTAACCAATCAGAGGACCCTTAACTTACTGTTGAAAAAAAATCCCAAATTTATTTTCCTATTTCTTTCATTTTCAAATTACGTCCAAATTCGGCCATACGGGCAAACGGCCAAAAGAGACGTTCTTTTTAAGAGGACAGGTTGCCCAGATACGTCTATATCCAAGGCGTATTCTGGCCACTATAACATCACTGCCGGGTTCTTGTTCTATTAGTCCCATATGTGAATGTCTCACGATATCTATCATATATTTAATGCTACAACTTTCAGGTCTTTGGCGGGCAGTGTGAGGCGGAGCCCCACTTTGCCCCTAAAATTTATGGCCCACAGACTCTGCGCAATTGTTTATTTGTCCCCCTTTTCAGAAACATCGCTTTTTTGTTGCAAAGCAGTGTCCATTTATCACAAAGCTATATACAATCCGTTAAAGTATGATGATATCTACTTTACATGTATACATTTCTCATTTTGCAATAATGCCACCTAAGAAACTCCATATAAAACTAGCACAACTCAAAATCACAGTTTTATTTATCTTACGTGTTATTGACCCTTATTTGAAACTCAAAGTAGGCACTTTTTTTTTTATTTTCGCTGCACGTTCGCACAATATGTACAAAGGATTTGTAGCGACGCTTGTCAATCTGCAGCATGTTACCTTCGCAGATTCTTTACACCATAAACATGCACAGTTAACAGAACATGTAATGGAAACCATATTCATTCCGATGTCTAACTTCATTTTCGCGTTGAAACCACTATATTCAATATTAGTGTATGCTCCACCTCTTGACACAAACAGCATTACACGATCCATCACCATTTCATCTAATTCATTCCCGCCGTGTTGACCAATCCACACGAACATAAATGGACGACGACGTTTCGGTCCGTCCTCCATTCAACTATTGTCCATTCTGTGGCACCTTTTTATTCCGTCGTTGTAAGTTTCCTCGTTGCCATCTTGCCTGTTTGCCAGCCCTGGGGACGAGAAGAGTTTACATTAGCAATGTCAATTACATTCTTTATTGCACTTTTACGTATTTTAACTCAAGTCTTGTACACTAACCACCTTTACTACCGCCCACACGATGGATATAGGGTGCCCAACTAGTCACTATCGACTCTACATACGATCGTTATAGGGGCCACTACCGCTATGTCAATAGGAACAGACATGCACTACAAACGCTGATCTACACAAACCTTACACTTAATAACGCTGGAATATTGGGAGGGAAAATACAATTGCCTATAGTACCTAATATTCGGCTAATAATATTGATTCACATTCAATTCTCTGAAAATGATTCACAAGTTTTAACTAAAACGTTTACACTTTTGTATACGTACTAGCAACTTTATAAATTTTATATATTTTCTGACAAGATTGTATCGCCGGCCCTCCCCCTCAGTTTATGGTGGATAACTACCATTTACCGTGAGTGCTAACTACCACGCACGGATAACGTACGTGAGTGAGTGAGTGCCCCGGGTAACCTTATTTTCGTTGTGGTCAACGGGGTGAGGGAGGTTAATATTAGCAAAAGAAGGCACCAAACTGGGAAGGCTATGTAGCATCACCAAATGTGCAGAGTAATCAGACGGCGCTAATTATCACCAAGGATGCCAATATGATAACGCACAAGGCGCACGATATCAAAACTATTCGATTCACACATTTCTACCAGGGGACACTTGATCGCGAAGGACGGTCGGAAAGCAAGACACTTTCGTCCTGGAAATCAGGACATTCACCAAGGATGTCCATGATTAAGAGGAACAATGCAATTTGGACAATAAGGAGCAGGGCGGCGCTCCATCGAGAGTCAGTTCAACCAGTATGACCAATACATAACCTAGCCAGAGGCGTTTCCCACCACCGGTTACGGTGGTAGGAGGAAGGGAAAGGTTAAACCCACCATTCAACATTTCTCCATAATATTACCGAACTACAACATGCCTCTCGTTCATGCCCCATCTACCCTCTTACATCAATCATTAACTTAAGGAATCCACAAGGGCTGTGACAAGGATTCAAACCTGCGCCCCTTTTTCGCAGGGTACAAAAATAGCGAGATACAATTCGCACTATTGTGATTTCTGTGTGCCATTAACTTTGATTGTGATACTTGCGGGGTATAAGTGAGTGCCATGACAGTACTGCTGGCAAACCCATCGAACACGCGGTACTATACACTTTTATATTAGCGAAAGCACTAATTTTCGAGTGCTTATTATATTTTAATGACAAGCACTAACATTTCTCCCTAATGCTAACAGGATGTACTGTAAATTACTTTACTTCATGGGTTTAAACATTACTTAATATAAATGCTTTTTCCCCAACTAATATCACTTTTAGTGAAGAACATTCATCCGTAAACAGCCATCTTCGCTGACTAATTTACAATCTTAACTTAGAACCTTTAAATTCATCCAAAAATACTACAATAACGAGCCATAGGTCGTAGCTATGTACCTTACGTGAACTATACATCTATAATTATTAACAATTTAACTGGCGTTATAGTCAAATATATTTTCTCTGAATATTGCTGGCTGCTGACATGTAACTAAGGTGTTTAATGACTGATAAAGTTGAAATATTCCAAGATGAGGTCTTATTGGACCTTCTGTACCCTGTAACACTTTTGCGCTACCGCTCACAGGAAGAGTATGGGGTGCACAATAAACTAGTTTCCCCCGGCGGCAACAATCAAAGTCGGCCTGTGAGCAGGCCGAGATGGTAATCAATTAACAAATAATGCAACTATAGCAATTCAGATATATTGGTGGTTATCCACCACAAAAAAAACGAGGGGGAGGGATGGTGACGCAACAGGGAGAGGGGGTCACCACCCACTTCAATGCACCTATATTTCACTTTTATAACACTAAATAACACCTATGGGAATAACCCTATTTTTTTCATTTATCATTTCCTAACTACCTGCAAACTTCTGCCAAAACTATTTCCTCAGGGTTACCTTTAACCCATCTGTACCGTTGTATTTATGCAACGTGAGAAATGGTTCATACCAAACATCTACTGTCCTATCCGAAAGTGTTTAAAATAAATTTTTACAATTTCACTAAATGCGAGCAATAACAGCTATGTTACGATTTAAACCGCCATCTTGGGTGATCCAAACATTAGTATGCAGATTACCGCGTTCAACCAACCCAAACTCATTTTACTTGCCATGTTACCAGGTATTCCACAGGATGCAGTTTGTCGTGTTCCGTGTCCTTGAACGCTGACAGACTTAAGCTGGGGTTCTGGCACCAAAGGAAACTGCTATCTTAAGTGCAGGAAGATGTTGGAAGAAGTAGGGTGCCGCTTGAATGGACCGTTGACCGTAATATGGAACTGAAAAGAAGTTTTCAAACTAGTGTCTCTGGGGAAACTGTACACTTTCTATTTAGAAGCACTTTCAGAACGGAGAACTGAAAACTTACGTTTTCTTTTTCCCTCAGGACACTAGACCACCACTAGGGAGCCGTCTGGGGCCACGTTGTCGGGTCTACTGGACACCACCCGTATTAAGCACCGACATTCTAGATTCTGAAAACCAATACCAAGAAGACTAGTCAATTTAGACAACACTGGTATAACTATGATTAAGGCAAGCCAAGGTCTATTTTTACCATCTTCGTAAGTACCGAAATATGCAGAATATGCTAATATATCATAATATTATATTATATTTGAGTAAAGCTTTGTTTTCAGTGAACACAATGTTAAAATTGATGAATGCGTTTTTGGGGTCGACCGCTGCATGAAATGGACTTGCTCCCAGGACGGGTTGCAAAATCTAATTCACAAACCAAATACAACATTCCATTGTAAATGTTGCAACTGAACAACATGACAACACAGCAACATTTCAAATACAATCGCCAGTGAAGTATTATTCGTCGGTCAGTCAAGAACTGTTAATGGCCCCCTCGACAACTACAATATACAGGATATGCAATAACAGACTAAGCAACCAAATAACCCAAAGTTCCTGACACAACACTGGATGACGTTAAATATTTCCTTTCACTTGACTGAACCCAAGGTAGTGAACCCAATACCCATCCAACAGGAGGTAGTGAACCCAATACCCATCCAACAGGAGGTAGTGAACCCAATACCCATCCAACAGGAGGTAGTGAACCCAATACCCATCCAACAGGAGGTAGTGAACCCAATACCCATCCAACAGGAGGTAGTGAACCCAATATCCATCCAACAGGAGGTAGTGGGTCCCATTCCTATCCTTTTGGGTGGTAGTGGACCACATAAACATCGTGTGACTCCTTGTGGACTCTTTATCCACAACTTTATTCCTTTATTCATTATCCACTATGTATGTAAAACTTGAAGTCTCTGTACTCTCATAAACCCAATGTATCTTCTTGTATATAAATAAATAAATGCATAGATAAATACAATAAATAAATAAATAAATAAATACATTTATCTATCCTGTTTGCAGTAGTTCTCCCCCTAGACAGTCCAACGTTACATCGTTTTCTGTTGACGTTTCTACAATTCATTCTCTAAGATTTTCAAAGCATACACTGTTGTATTATACAACAGGTGGTAGCTTTGTGTACCATAGGTGAACTATAAACCTTAATTAATAATTTTAATAATAATAATTATTATTTATTATTTAACTTTGCCTCAAGTCAACTAGATTTTCTTTATTTTCTTCGAATATTGCTGCCCTCAGGCTGCTCAGAGGCAATCAGAGATGGTAATCAATTCCCTCCTTACGAGCAAATGATTTAGCTAAATTTCGAGCACTCTGTGCTCAGTCCCACAAGGTCTCCGTGCCGTCCTCTGTGCTCAGTCCCACAAGGTCTTCGTGCTGTCCTCTGTGCTCAGTTTCACAAGGTGTCCGTGCCGTTCTGTGCTCAGTCCCACAAGGTCTCCGTGCCGTCCTCTGTGCTCAGTCCCACAAGGTCTCCGTGCCGTCCTCTGTGCTCAGTCCCACAAGGTCTTCGTGCTGTCCTCTGTGCTCAGTTTCACAAGGTCTCCGTGTCGTCCTCTGTGCTCAGTCCCACAAGGTCTCCGTGCCATCATCTGTGCTCAGTCCCACAAGCTCTCCGTGCTGTCCTCTGGGCTCTGTATACCACAAGGTCTAATTTTGTTTTTCGCCGGTGCCGGGAATCCAACCCCGGTCCGCAGGATTACGTGTACAGCGTGCTGTCCACTCCGCCATCAGCGCCCCTGGTAGGGGTATATAGAGTACACGTGAAAATACAGAATACATGTGGTGGTACAACGGACATGTGGTGATACAGGGTACATGTGGGGGGTACATAGTACGTGTGTTGGTAGTACTGAACTCAATACCCATCCTGTGGATGTAATGGTATCTATTCCCATCTCATGGGGAGGGGGGGGGGTTGACTACCCCCATAACCATCCTGTGAAGGATATTTATTTTATTTATTTATATACAAGATGGTACATTGGGGTTAAGAGAGTACATGGTAATGATTTTACATTCTTGTAAAGCCACTAGCACGCATAGCGTTTCAGCCCAACTACCGTACTACCTACTTTGTACTTACAAATTAAGTACTACCTGGTATTGGTTCTCATACCCGGTAGTACAGTCGGATTCGTTGTCGACGCACAACACAGAATTCTGGGTTCGAATACCGGCCGGAACAGGAATGGTTGGGCACATTTCCTTTCACGCAATGGTACTCTTCACCTAGCAGGCGATGAGTCACAATAACGTGGCTGAAGTATGTTGACCAGACCACACACTAGAAGTTGAAGGGACGACGACGTTTCGGTCCGTCCTGGATCATTCTCAAGTCGCTTGAGAATGATCCAGGACGGACCGAAACGTCGTCGTCCCTTCAACTTCTAGTGTGTGGTCTAGTCAACACTCTTCACCTAGCAGTGCGTATATATGTTGTAGGCTGCATCCTGAGCAGGCACGGGAGACATCTCCCGTCACGCAGGGTGCAGTCGCACCTCCACAGATCTCCAGTATCAGCTCTTGATACTAGTAATGGCTCGAAAGGGCCACCACTTACTGGCTATTCATGCCCGTGCCACCTTTGGGTGGCTTAATCTTCATCAATCTCAATCCTGAGCAGGGTCAGTAATTCGGCCTTGGGGGGTGGGGCTCTGTATAAGTCTACCGTATATGAATACATTCTGGCTTCCTGTCCCCTGACACAATGAATTAGAATTATTATGGGCGTACTATGGCACATGAGGAAGGGTTGGTGCCTAGTGATAACTAATAACTTCAAATCTACCACAGGGAAACTATGAAAATAAGCAGCATAGGGACTATAAGTTTTCAGTTACATACGTACTATGTTATAGCGAGAACGGGTTGTTAATATGAGTTATCTTTTACTAAGATCCTGAGGCAGAATGCTTACATAAGTACACGGAGAATTTACTACGAAGCTAGAACATTTTATGGATGAGAAAGCATGAGAGAGATAAAATCGTTAAATCCTAAGTATATCATGGTTCTTATACTTGAAATATTGTTATATTAGATGTTTGAAAATAAAGCTTATATCTGTATTTTCAATCAAATATAACCAATTTTAACGTTTATCAAACCATCTTTGTAAATTACATAATTAATCAGAATTATAATACAGGCCCCTGTGTTTCCCCGTCTGGCGTGGACCCCTCTCCGACTTCCGATGGCGTCACCTACCATATATTTACTTCTCACTTAGTTATCGAAATTACATTCTACTCACAGTGTAGCACACATCATTTTGATCAGAGTTTACGTACCATTCAGTGCATTCAGCACCAGCATTATAAATGAATAAATGTACCATGTACCATCACTACTTACGTAATGATAGCAGACTTTGGGTAGCTCTGGGTAGGAGTTCTAGGGGAGCCGTTAAAGGACTCGTTTTACTACAACAACTATGGCAGGGACCCCGGCCGTCACTAACTTTCCGCACATACATTAGGATTAACACCGTCCAGCCCAGTCCAGACTATGGTGAGATGATTTATTAAGTTTTAGTCTAAGTGTTTTTTCACACCTCTAGTTTTCCAG
>WNGS01066681.1:6526863-6558805 GCA_020271785.1 Procambarus virginalis | reverse complement strand
TTTTATAGTTGATATTTTTTTTTAAATAAATGCATTTACAGTGTGTATTACAAATCATTATTTTTAATGGCCTTTTTCACATGTTAAAAATGTTGAGTATGTTTTATAGTAAGTGTATCTTCATGCTTGAACATAACCATCCTTTTTAAATACCAGTTGGAGTGGTAACGGGAGCCGGTCGGCCGACCTGACAGCACGCTGGACTTGTGATCCTGTGGTCCCGGGTTCGATCCCAGGCGCCAGCGAGAAACAATGGGCAGAGTTTCTTTCACCCTATGTCCCTGTTACCTAGCAGTAAAATAGGTACCTGGGTGTTAGTCAGCTGTCACGGGCTGCTTCCTGGGGTGGAGGCCTGGTCGAGGACCGGGCCGCGGGACACTAAAAAGCCCCGAAATCATCTCAAGATAACCTCAAGTAACTTTTTTGTCCGTTGCAAAAACATAGGCTTTATCGGATGCAATGATAATTTTCATAATATTTTTAGCCAAACAAATGTTTTTTGCAGATTGGAACATAGTGAGAATGTTGTAGACAAAATATACTATAATCACTAAATATACTAAATATAATCACAAATTAAATTAAAAATTAGTCAAAGAAATTACAAAGGAAAACTGGTAACTAATCACAAAAAGAGGGAATTGCTGATAAAACTCAGGATTACCCTTTCTGTAACCAGCTTGGTGACAAAGTGAGGCATTGGTTGCAGCACTGGTTTCAATGATGTATGTGAAGAGTGTATGTAGTGTATGCAAAATTCTTTAGTACAAGGACACCTAATTTGCACACTAATACAACAAGGCAGGTAGAAGGCTTCAATGCTGTACAAAGTAGTGGCAATAATAACTGGTTTGTGATACAGTACTGTATAATTTTTATTTCATTTTATGGCTGGCTGAATTACTATGAGGTTTAATGTTATGAACAAACTAAAATACAGTACTGTATGCATAAATGCATGTTTTATGCCTTGGAGTAAAAAATAAAAAAGTTGAAAATGTTCGCACCTGTGCTGATGCCAAATGGAACAAAATTTGAAATGGTGCAGAAGGGAGTTTGCCCTAATTAATCTGTTTGAGCATGAGTATACGGTATTTAACATAACAACACATTTAATAATGTGTTTTGAACACTCAGAACTGTCATTAATTTTAGATGGAATAAAGTAAATCGTAAGTCTTCAATCATAAAGGTATTAGAGGGTGTGCATTTACTAATAAAGTCCATGAATAATGCCTCTTTAGTTGTATAACAAGCCAGCTCGGCATATAAGACTATCTTGCAGTATTTTAAGGTGTCAAATATCTTTTCTTTCAAGCATGAACAAGATAATACTTACTGGTCATCTATTATATGATAAAAGTTCTGTTGGGGTAATGTGCAATGTGTCATTTTACCTTACAGGACCAGTGGAAGTATGACCCATTCAGTGCTCACAAAGACGAAAATGGGGATATTTATGGCCGTGGCACTCAGGACATGAAATGTGTTGGCATACAGTATTTAGAGGCTCTTAAATACCTTAAGAAAGAGGGGCATCAGTTCCTCAGGACAATACATATTTCCTTTATGCCAGGTAAGGTTATTCATGCACATAAACTTTATTTTCTCGGTTATTTTACCACTGATTACACATGCTTGTAGTTTCTTTGCTAATCTTTCATGTGGTTTCTTATTAAAAGCCTTAGAGAACTTCCTTAACACTACATTGACTGTGTATAATGTATTTTTAGCATAATGGATATTATGTTAATGTATAATGTATTTTCTTCTGCACGAACATATTTTTGCAATTTTCTTGTGTCGGAGCACAATGATTGATTATACAGTATTCTATAATTTGAAAATGACATTATATTCACCTATATGCACTTGCAGGGCAAACATAAGCTCCTAGGCCTGCACTGCAATTGCCAGGCACCAATTGCAATGGTGTATTTGGTTCTTATAATACATGTTATTGAATTTATATATGAGATCGGCTTCAACTACCTCCACTTTTTGTTTATTCGACTTGCTCACTCATGGTGCACAAAGTGCCTCCTTACAGCCCTATGGCTCATTTGGGTTAAGTTTCCACCATAGCAATTTGCCCTTTCTTGATCATGATAAACATTTAATTTTTGTTAGTTTTGTCACTGCAAGTGATGTCTAACCACTGCATAGTGATGTCTAATCTTCCCTCATATCCCAGCTCTACATTTCAGTGATCAATCTATTAAGAATCCCACAAAGTTTTAGGGTTACTCATATTTTTTTAGATTGGGATTGCAATGTATATTTTTAGGAGGAAATAAATACTGAAGTTTGTTTTATCTTTAACTGAATGTGTTGGCTGTAAACATTTATTTTTCAGATGAGGAGATTGGTGGTGTGGATGGTATGTTAAAGTTTGTGAAAAGTGCTACTTTTAAAAAAAATGAATGTTGGCTTTGGTCTTGATGAGGGATATGCCAACCCGACTGAGAACTTCACTGTGTTTTATGGAGAGAGAGGAGTGTGGTGTAAGTTTTTTGTTCTATTTATTATACCCTATCAGGGACACAACAATTCTATTAGGCTTATCAAAGTCCCCTTAGCCATGGGTGATGCTGTATCCATGAGGTTGCCTGTCCAGTTACTAGACAGATCCAATAATAATTTATAATGGGCTAAAATGATAACTTTAGCTCCATCATTTAAATGTTAATTTAATCTCAGTCTAAAGAAAATTAACCTTTACTGCAACAAAGCAGCAGCATCACGCAGGTACTGTGTTTCGGCAATTGATTCTAGAGGACCTATGTTTATTCATTTTTCATTCTGTATGGCAACAATTATCTGGAAATTGTTTTCCTATAACTTAACTTATTTTTTAATATAACTTCCCTAAAGACGGGTTTGTAAAGTTATCTAAGGAAATACATTTTATTTGGGAATTTTATTTTTTAATGAGCACCTTTGCCATCACTTTAATCAGTGTTTTTTCAATCTAAATGAACACTTTGCCAATTTAAATGATTTGCTTCATCCAAGTTCAATTGCAGGGATGAAAATAAAGTGCCCCGGTCAACCTGGCCATGGATCACAGTTCCTGCCTAACACTGCAGGAGCAAAACTGAAGAAGGTCATCGATTCTTTCCTCAATTATCGAGACCAGCAGGAAAATTTACTGAAGGAGAATCAGGACTTGAGTCTTGGGGATGTCACTTCTGTCAATCTTACAATGCTTGAAGTAATTTCTTCATTACTTTCAAACATGTCTTTCTCCATCATATATTTATATATATTATTCTGAGACTCCCATTCTTGTTGCTAAGCTTTCTAAATTCTTGTAGATTCAACAATCCTTGGCATGCAATAACACATTAAATATTTATATAGCTATTCCAAATGAAGCAGAAAATGGGATATTGTGCTCAGTGTGTGCCAATTACTTTGCATCTTTTCAAAATATTTTCTTTTCACCTTGACAATGAGTCCTATTTCTACAACATTTATTTTTTTATGGAAAAGTACGGTAACCTTTAAAAGTAGAAACAAGATAAACTCAGGTAAACCTATTAGGCTTACATCAGTTCTTGGTGTAGACTTTTTTTCCTTTTGGTAAAAGGGAAGAAACTAGCTCTTGCAGGTCAACGTTCGATCCCTGATAGTCCAAGGAGTTTGGCAACATTTCTTCACTTAGTTCTTGTATCCCAGCTCCTATCCTGTCTCTGTATCCCTTCCATGTTCTATATTGTCATACTGGCTTAACACTTTTTCTTCATACCTAATGTTCTAATCAAGGAATTTTGTCTAGATATTAATTTGTCTGCAGAGCAACATGTGACTGCCCTGTTGAAAATTAATTGGAACCATCCCTGGGTTAATCCTTACATTTGGATAATTCATAAATTCATATACAGTACTGTAATCAAAAGGGTTTTTTGTTATAATGCAGAGTTTATTTGTCTAATCAAAAGACCTTAACCGGACCGCTTCATATTTTTTTTTATGACCTATTATTTTTGGTCTATCTCTAGATTATCCATCTGGTAGTTGTGGTAGTTGGATAACCCAGAAACCTTATCTGAACCAGACACCAGTCTGTTAATCTGAAGAAACGGATAATTATTCATTCTCTATTTCGGGCTTTAGTTATTTTTTAAATACTTCACCTAGATCTCTTTATATTATGAATAGAAACCATCAATAAAGACACGCGTGTGTCATTAAGTTATTTTTATTGCAGGGTGGCGTACAGTATAACGTGGTGCCTTCAGAACTCCACGTTGGCTTTGACATCCGCATCACCCCCACCGAAGACTTTACAAAATTGGAGGAAAAGATCAAAAGCTGGTGCAAAGGTGCAGGAGATGATGTCACATATGAGTTTGTACCCAGTAAAGGCACACCTGAAGAGGGCAAGGTAATTGGCTTAATTTGTTTGTTTTTGTCTATGATTAGCAAATGCTCAAAATGCAATGTGTATTAATGGCTTTATGTAATATACAATTTCCTACTACAGTACTAATTAATTACTATAACATGCTTCCATGTTTATTTTATAAATATAATTACTGTATTAAAATAGGGTATACGTGTATATTGCATGAGTATAAGTACCATGCACAAACTACATCTATTAATTACTTAGCATAAGCTGCATCTGATAGTTATACCATTCTCTGGCTTCCTTCCTTGTCTGGCATTACTAGTGTGCAAACAATTATCTGTCTTTTAGCTATGCCACAATCCATGATTTTAAGTTAGTTAATTGAATTACTATCTTACTTTTTAGCATTAATATTTCACACTACCATAGCAGGATCCTGTAGTACAGAGGTCTGTCTTTTGTGTCCATCCGAGATACCCGAATTCATTCTCCCATGCAGGACAACCAGTTAGGTATGTTTCCTTTCATTTGATGCCTCTATTCACCGAGCAATAAATAAGTACTGGGGAGTTAGACAACTGTTGTGGTTTGCATCCTGGAGAAAGGTCAGCCTAAGCACAGAATTCCTCTCCTTGACAACGGGAATTATGTGTCATACCTTTTTATTTCTAGAATATTTTTTGAGGAAGGAAAGTTTATGTGCTAGGTTTATTCAAGACAGATAAAAGGAATGAGAAGTATGGTAAATGGAATAATGGTTATAATAACTTAGCAGAAGAGAATGAGAAAAGTAGGAAAAGATTATGCTTGTTGATGAATAGTGATATGAGGCAATGGATAATGTCTAGTTTTGCAGTTTTTGTGTATGAAATTCACCTTTGAAAGAGTAAAGGTAGCTAATGCAATTATATATGCACTGTGTGATGACAGAAGTGTAAACGATAAAAATCTCTTCAGAGTGTGTTAGAAAAATGCCTTTCTGAACAGACTCACTTGGTTGCCCCTCTAAGGTAAGATTCCATGTCAATGAGGGAAGCAAATCATGCAGGCAGATGGGTCATATTTGAGGTCTGGTGCAGTGCCACAGGGAACTTTTAAAATGTACCAACAGGATCATATTGTTATTAAAGAAAGCTACATCTCAAGTGAGCTGTAGAATGCTCAAGTTATGCACTCTCGAAAAGCCTTTACAAGCCTGCTTTGTCAACTCTGGAGCACCTAAGCAATCTCCTGGTTAGTTCGTCTTTTGTTATCTAGCCCTGCTGCTTCCAGGTGGCAGCAAATGCATCACAATAATCTAGTGTATCAAGCCTTCTTACATTATTTCTAACAAAAACTGCATACATGGGAGGATGGGCATGAGTGAGGGACTGGGGAGCAACAAGCAAGCTTACTCAGAAATCTTCTTTTCATATACAGTGTATGAGTACAGGACTCATTGTCTATTATCCGAGTCATTCAATTTGGTTGCCCCATAGGTAAGCCTTGGGCCCTAATAGAAAACATCACGTTATATACAAGAGAAGAGGACTGTCAGGCACATTAATCAGACACACAAATAGATTGATAAACATACAGTTATTGTTGAACAGGTCAGTTGATGGTGGACTAATGTGGCCACCAGGGCAGCCTCAGTGAATAGCTTTATCAAAGTCCTTTGTGCTGAATATACTTGTGTAGATGTGCTTGCAGGGTTGAACATCAACTCCTTGACCTGCCTTCTGGACATTTATTTCAATGCAATGACTGTTTCAATTTTTTCATAATTTTTTTATTTGAAATCATTTCAAGCTAGTTTTTACCATTTCTTTGTGGAATCTATTCCACTTACTGATGACTGACAGCCTTTTTCACATTTCTGACTCTTTTTGCACTTAGTTTTTGTCTAGATACCCATTACCCCTTGTTCTGCTGTTCCTAGCCTTAAACATTAATGCTTCTTTATGTTCTTCAGCAATTCCTTATAGAATTTAGTTTGTTGTTGTTATGTCAGGGGGACATATTCATTCTTCCTCTCCTCCAGCATGGTGAGGTCCAGGTTCCTCATTCTTTTCTTGTAACTCAGGCATTTCAGCTCAGGAATGAGCTTTGTTTCATGTCATTAGATCTCTAATTTTGTTTTATGCTTTTTCAGATGAGGGTTCCATTCGAGGACTGCACATTTTAGAATGGGTCTCACATATGTTGTATATTGAGCCCTGAAGACTCTTTTTGTCCAAATTTCTAAAAGCTACATGGAATTTGACCAATTTGACTCATACTGTTGATGTTATTTTGATGATAAGTGCATATTGCATTAGATTTTTGGGATACATTTACCAGGTCTTTTACTTTTTATAATGTAAAAATTGTCTCTAATTCACCCAATACTGCTGTACAGGTCTTCTCAGTCCTTTTTCTGTCTTCATAAATTTGCATTTGGCTGGGTGAATGTTTAGCTGCTGTTGTTTAGACCACTATTGAAGTATCAGGATTCCTTTGCAAGGTATCACTCATCTGATTCTTCTCATTAATTTTACATCTTATGCATTTACTTATATGCAGGAGTTAATTTACTCCATTAGAAATAGAATGGGCTCTAATATAGACCCTTGTGGTACTCTGCTCGATGCCTCTTCAAACTCGGATATCTCCATTCTCACTGTAATCCTTTATTCCCTTGGCAAGAGGTACTCCGCCTTCACTTTGGCACCTTTCCAGATACACTAGACTGCTTCTCGAACTTGAGGAAGATTGTGTGTAGGACCGTATAAAATGTTTTCCGACAATTGAGGAATATGCAATATGCTCATCTCTTTCTCTCATTAATTTCTATTTTGTTGTAGAACTCTTAATAAGTTTGTCAAGCAGAATTTTCCATCACTGTATCCAGCTTGGTGTTTCGAAATAAAAATTTTTTTTGCTAATTTTTAATGTTGTAATAAACTATATGTAACATACTAGTTAGGAAAGTAAATACCTGTAAAATTTATCATAGCTATTAATCATTTGCCATTCTGCATATACAATAATGGAAAATAATATATAAGCTGTTGCACAAGTCTCAATCTTTACACCTAGTATTATGTTACTAGATTTTTCATAAATCAATTTATCTTTCCAGATGCTAATTACCTGCATAGATGATGGTAAAAATCCATGGTGGAATGCTTTCTCCCAAGCATGTAAAGATGAGTACGTAAATCTTTATTTATATACTATATACTATACTTTTTTGCTCCATAATTTACATATAAGAAACAAGTTCTTCCTGAGCTTTAGGTACAGGCAGCTCCCAGTTATATGCATTCATAGACACCAACTGTTGGAACATTCCTAAATTTGTTAAGATTTTGTGGGCAGGATCTTGCCAGTCAGAACAGAGGGACATTCTACAACAGTGCCACAAGGAACATTGAAAGTATCTCTGCTGGGTTATACTGGTTCCTGGGAGGCACTGGAGAATATTCACTTTACCCTGGATTGAAATTACATTAAAAACAAAAACCTTTAAAAGTCCTGCTTGGCACCATAAATGACCCACAAGGAGTAATTTTGCTAACTACCAGTTAGTCCACAAAGCTATTTCCATTGATCAACACAAGATGATAGCAACAACCCCACAACAAGGTTCCCTGACCTGATTTATCCCACATATATTCCAATGCAAAAAATATTTATGCACAGATAGGGAAAGGATAAACCATAAGAGAGCAGTAACTACCAAGATATTATTAAGAATAGGGCTTTTCATATCTACTCAAAGATCATTTCTGAGATACCACACACTGTTGCTCCCCCAACATAAAAAATAAGATCGGAGGCCCAAGAGAAGACCCATAATAAAAATAAGGGGGTAAAACCCATTATGTTACCTACCAATTGAAGCCATAAATGCTAGGACAGTACTCCACTTCAAAATTTATCAGGAAAAATCCTCAAGAATAATGGAAATGGAGGGGTGGGGAGACATTTGACAAGCCACCAGCTTCCTGTATTTGTCGAAGCCACTATATATAAACATGATGGTCTTCAGGTAATGGCCAAACATAACTAGAGTGTTGTGAACATCAAAGTCCGTGTCTGATGTTACAGAGGATCATGAAGAAAGTGGAACAAGGAAAGTGTTTATTCATTGCAGCACACCAGACCTGAACCCTTGAATGATGCACTCTCCAGATATAATTAGAGACACTCAAATACCTATAATTACTCATTATTAGCACTGTGATAAGCTGAATCTTAGCACAAAATTCGAAGTTTTAGAAAAGTAAAACCAGGTTTAACTTTGCAGAAAATCAAGTCACTGTCTGCCAATTAACTTGGGATACAGTCAGAAGGAATTTAGCGCGGTTTTGGTATGGGAGACTTTTAGGCGTGTGTCAATCTGGTGCCTGGTGATGGTCAGCACAAGCACCTAAGCAGGCCAACTATTATTCAGCAGAGACCTTTCATGGCAGTCACCTGAGGACACAGATTCAAGCTAACAAAACAAAGGTGCCAAACAAATATTAGAAAGTTTTCATTTGCAAACAGAGTGGTTAGCCAATTGGAACAAGCAAAGTAAGAAGGTGGTGGAGGCCAAAACCGTCAGTAGTTTCAAATCATTATATGACAAAGGGTACTGGGAAGACGGGGACACCACGAGCGTAGCTCTCATCCTGTAGCTACACTTGGGTAATTACATGTGATGTTAATGGAAGGTCCCAAAATGCTCCCAATTTTTATGAATGAACTTCTCTTGCTTATTCTTGGTTGATATTGAATTTTCTCTAGCTATTCCCTAGCATTTTAATGACTGTGTCCTATGTTCTTATCTTAGGATGTAACTGAATGGGATCACTCAGAAAAGACTATAGAAATGTTATTAACAAAATCCTGTACAGATTTATATAAAAATAAAGCACAGGGTGTAAAGGAGATGTATAGATTCACAGAGATAGAAAATTATTTTGGGATAGGTTTTTGATAACATAAAGGGCATTGAACAGGCCAGATTATGCATCATTGGGGGCTTCCTGGAAGCTTTTCTATTGCAGCTACTAAATTTGAGAACAAACCATCAGGTATATATTTACAGATGTAGTAAATAAGATTATGTGACAAAATGACTTGAACATTCTGAGTAAAGCAAATACCTGTACTGTACTGTATATTTCTTTCAGGGGTGTAAATCTTGTGAAGGAGATATTTCCTGCTGGTACAGACTCCAGGTTCCTAAGGGAGGTAAGAGTTAATGTGTGGTAAATATTTGCCCCTGAAAAAATGTAACTTTAGTTTGAAGAGGTTTGTATAAAAGTGTGGTTTTCAAAAATGTGTACCATTATTTAAATGTATGAATTTTATAAAAACAAAACATTGCTGACTGTTGTATGACATCAAATTTAGTGCAATTAAATGAGTAATGCACTAGTCTCTAGCTATTTTTGCTAACTACTCTCCACTGAACATATCTTAAGCCTATACTGAACCTTAAATAATGAATTACCTTACATGACAAAAACACTCGACTGAACATGATGCAAAAAACATTGTCTGAGAATCTTTCTTTTTCTTCATTCAATTTTCACTAGATGACTTGACTTCATCAAGTCTCAATGAAGTTTGTGCCGAATGAAACTAGTTACGTGCAATGCATGAGCCCATGTTAGATTGGGATTAGAAAGATAGTTCAATAACTCCTAGAAAAATGAAGTATCCAATGTAATTACCGATATGTAATTTTTTTTTCTAAAAATACTTTGAATGACAATTTATTAAGTACAGTAAATGTCTTCACAATACAGTACTCACAATTTATTTGATTGTATTTAGAGAAGGCAATATAAAATTTTTCATACTTGAGTGTCTAATTGATGCATTGTATTCTCCTCAGCTCGGTATCCCAGCCCTTGGGTTTTCTCCTATGAACCGAACACCAATCCTTCTCCATGATCACAATGAATTCCTCAACGAGAAAATATTTTACGTGGTATTGAGATCTACAGGACCATTATACCTGCCCTTGCTAATTTGAAAATTTAATGACATCTTATTTGTGAGAGCATCAATGTTGATGATCTACACCACACTTCCATGATTGGATGGTTTCACATACTAAAGAAAAGCTCCTATAGCTGGCTGATAAATACTGTACATGCAAAGCAGTGATGTAGAAAGAATGTGGTAATGAGGTAATTACCATAAGGTATACTGTAGAAATTTCCTGTAATTAAAATTATGTGTTGTGTGGGAAGACTGAATGTTATATAGGATTTAATTATGTATTTAATATAAACAATATTATTTGTTAATGTAGGGTGACTTTCAGAGTGTTTATTGAATTGTATGACTGAACATAACTAAGAGGGTTTATACAAAAATACAATTTTTGATAACTATCAACCAATTTGTGAGCAACTGGGAAATATTTTTGAAAATATGTGTAACTCCAAAAAAGACCATTCACTTTTCATCCTTGAGCACCCAGTAGTAATGGGATAGGCGACACTTTCCTAGCATTAACTGATAATGAAAAGCCATTTGACCTATTTTTTACCTTTGATAAGGAGATGGTGCTCACCCTGGGGTCCCAATCCAGATTCCACCATTTATGTTTCTGTGAAGGGTGCAGTTGGGACTTCAGATTAACTAAATGGTAAAATCACCACTCAGTTGCCAGTGTGTAATCCTGGACTAGCAGACACTGCCAAGCACTGGGTGCCCATCTATGCTAGTCACCTTAACACCTTGAGGTTACCTTGAGGTGATTCCTGGGCTTAGCGACCCCGCGGCCTGGTCGTCGACCAGGCCTCCTCGTTGCTGGACTGGTCAACCAAGCTGTTGGACGCAGCTACTTGCAGCCTGATGTACGAGTCACAGCCTGGTTGATCAGGTATCCTTAGTAGGCCAAAACTTTAACATATTTTACAGTGATTCAAAACTCATTGCTCACAAACCCTGGTGAATGTCTTGATAGTTAGGTTTAATCTGAAAAGAAGAGTTCTAAAGTGATAATTTGTGACTGATATGAAATCCCAGTTAGTCCCTGAACTCTGGATGAATTATACCATGTAATTACCTAGTGTAGTTACAAGATGAGAGCTATTCTCATGGTGTTCTGTCTTCCCGGTACTATTTATCAATTGATGCTTTGAAACTACTAACGGTTTTGGCATCCACCACATTCTCACTTAAACCTTTCTGATGTGTTTTGGAGCTTTGTTTCCTTAGCTTCAGTCTATAAATGCTTGTTCTTGAAGATGTAGATTTCAAGAATTCTTTGTCAATCTCATTGATTCCTGTTATTATTTTATATGTACTGTAGTGATCATATTGTCCCCTTTTTTTCATGATCTGCCTGACTAAGCATCATGGGGATTGAAACTAGCCAAGAAGCTGGTGTCAAGACTTAATGGTCCACCCACACCTCGGACATGGCAAGGGGGGGGCATTGATCTCTGATAAAACAAATATCATTATGTTGGTGGTGCCATTATGTTCCTATGTATTAAAATAAGTACATAAAAATACAGGTTGGAGAATTGTGCAAATGCTAACTTGAATACCAGGAAATAGCATATGCCTCTTAATTTACAGTGCAGTAATGCAGACAAATATTTTAATATTACCCTGTACTTGCATTAATATAGTCAACTTCATTTATGTATCTATATATAATTAATTATCTTTGCTTTATAAGAGCCATTCATAAAATTTGCAAGAATGATAGACCAAAAAAAATATCTGTCCCACTGAGCTTTATGGTTAATAACATAGTGGAGCTTTAACATGCATGTATGCTATCATTCACTAAAAGTTGCACACCAAGTGGGAGTGGCTGTAAAAAAAGTGAACCAAACTCTGGGAATAATCAAGCATATCTTTACCTTCCAGAAAAAGAAAGTAGTCGTTCAATTGTATAAGTCTCTGGTGCGCCCCCACTTGGGTTATTGCATCCAGGCATGTAGACCTCATCTTCAGAAAGATATGGCTGCTTTGGAGAAGGTGCAACAAAAATCATACCAAAGTTTAGTCATCTCACGTATCAGGAACAGTTGAGGGCCACTGGGCTAGCAACACTGCAAACCAGGCATGACAGGGCGGATCTCATCGAAACCTGTAAAGTACTGAACAGTTTGGAGGATGTCGATCCGGACAATTTCTTCAAAAGGTCAGATTTAACACGAAAGAGAAGCAACGGGTTCAAGCTCAACAAACCACAATGTGGGACAGAAACAGGAGATACTTTTTCACCCATAGGGTTGTAAAACCGTGGAACTGCATACCCGCCAAAGCTGTAAACACCAAAACTGCTGGGTTTTAAAATACAGCTGAAAAAAGATCATCAGGCCAAATGGTGGGACCTTTCACAAGCCGCTGGCTACCTGTCCTCATCGAGGCCACTAGTATTAGTGGCCCTCAGGTAATACTGTAACAGGCAATATAATATATTTTTGACTTACGTACATTAGGGTGTACTACCAATGTATCTGACAATACTGTAAGTAGAAATTAATGTTTTCATATTCGATGTATTGTAGAACTTAATGTCTTGCCAATCATTTTAGTGACACTGTATCGTGAGATAAGATTATTCAGATAAATAAAAAGTTATGGTTATGCTTTAGTTAACCTAGTTTGATCAACTTTTTGTGACCACACTAATATTTTGTATACCAAACGATATCATATCACTACTGTACTATGAAAATTGCACGTTTCATGCTAAACAATCGCACATCTCCTGTGCCAAGTAAGTCCACTACGGGCTCACCATAGCCCGTGCTGCTTGGAACCTTTTGTTCTGAGTAGATGAATCTAAAACAGCAACATCAGCTAAACAATAAGTAAGCATTTTGAAGGCAATAAAGATAAGGATTTCAGTGATTTTCTTCTCACTTTGCAACATGTATAAATTTGTGCTGTTAAAATTTCATCAGGTCTTGAAATCAGAGAAAGGTCATTTTCATGACATATAATCTCCGGGTATCATTATTGCATTATATATTGTGCTGTTTTAGGAGAATGATAACCAATATAAATAATGATGGAAGCTAACCTCAGCCATGAGTTCTGAGAATCGCACAAAAAAAAGGTCAGGAGGAAATCTGCCAAACCCTGCTTGCCTCATCACTCCCTAACCCTCGTGTCCCCATATTTACCACAATCTGGACGCCAGCATGTTACTGCCTGGAATGAGAATAAAACTAGTACTTGGAGAGAATTGTTCCAACAGGTTTAGGCATTTTAGCTTCGACTCAAACTTGATACATGGGTCTTTTTTTCTCTCTCGCTCTCTACAGCCAGGACATTGGTCTACAAACCAAAATCATTATGTATGCCAAGTTAAAAATACAGCTACTGTAGATGCTGCCTGCTACAAGAATCCAGGTGGCACTTCCATCGCCAGCTGTGTCTGTTAAGCCAGAGCAAATCAGCTCGTAAGGTATATGCAAGATCAACTCCAATGACAGGTGGAGTGAAGCGCTTTTGTAGTATATATATATATATAATATATATATATATATATATATTATATATATATATATATATATTATATATATATATATATAGTATATTTTAGTCATACGTCTATATTGTTACACGAGCCACTACCTAGCAGCCAGCTGCTCCTACATCAGCAGATGTCTTGTAGTGTTATCTAAGTCATATCATCAGTGCCGTGATTACACTTGTAGTCGAGACCGTCGCCTACACACTAGGGGGGGGCCCTGACAGCTGAGTGGACAGCGCTCAAGATTCGTAGTCATAAGGGTCCGGGTTCGATTCCCGGCGGAGACAGAAGTAAATGGGCATAATTTTTTCACCCTGATGGCCCTGTTTACCTAGCAGCATTAATAGGTACCTACCTCTGCGTTAGACAGCTCGGCTGTCTTGGGATGTGTGGAAAAAAAACCCAGTTGATTGACAGTTGAGAGGCGGGCCTAAAGAGCCAAGAGCTCAACCCCCGCAAGCACAACTAGGTGAGTACTTGTCCACCATCCATGTATATATATGCATGTATGGTTAGGCATTGAAAGTACATGAAGAATTGAGCTACGGCTCTCATGTTATTGAATCTCATTTGTGAAGCTCTAAATTTTCCAGTTGACTCCCTGTCCCACTGCAGCAGTAACAACCAGGGTTATGTAACTACCTGCGTTATGACCAGGCAGCTATTTAAACTACCAAAAATGCCCTCTACAGAAGTGGGACATGAGCATTCTCCCAACACCATACAATACTGAGAAACCAGTACACATTCAGCCTATAATGTGTTCGACGTCTATATGTTTATGCTATATTTGGGTATAGAATTAATTCCCATTGTTGGAACAAGGAAGCCTGAACGTAAGTTTATTGAAGTCTCCAGACCAACTTACTGACCTTCCCAAGATGCAACTCCTCCCCTCCCAACAGTTATAATAATAAATAATAATAATAATAATAATAATAATAATAATAAATGTTTATTTAGGTAAGGTACATACATACAAGAGATTTTACAAAGATTGATGGATTTATAGATAGAGCTAGTACATACAATGCCTAAAGCCACTATTACGCAAAGCGTTTCGAGCAAAACGAAACTCCTTAATTATCATCAAGGAGTATATATGTTCATTCGTATATACTGCTAGGTGCAAACGATGAGTCACAATGACGTTATCTTGAGATGATTTCGGGGCTTACTTAAATAGCGTCCCCGTGACCCGGACCTTGACCAGACCTCCTTTTTGTTACACACCCCCGAAAAGCAGCCCGTAGCAGCTGTCTAACTCCCAGGTACCTATTTACTGCTAGGTGAACAGGTGCATCATGGTGAAAGGAACTCTGCCAATTTGTTTCCGCCTCCACCGGGGATCGAACCCGGAACCTCAGGACTACGAATCCCGAGCACTAATGAAAACCCGAAGACGTTTCGGTCAGAAACGTTGTTGGTTTTTCATTTTCAGATGTGTGGGTTGAGTCTCCACTGTTAAGTGAATAAATAAGGCATCCGATCAAAGGAAATGTCCCTAATTGTTTCTGTCCTGCTGGAACACTAATTCTTGATTTATTTCTTAATTATCGCCGTCTAACAATTACATATCTTCAGTGAAACATTTTTATTTGCTTGGTTTTATTAAATACTTAAAATGATTTATTCACTAAATATATGTTATAAATAATAAATTGTTATTATTTATACATTCTATTTCTGTTCTATTAGAAGATAAAATGATGTACATTGATAATTGTAAGCACGTCCTGATATATAATAATAATTATATATTGGGACGTGTTTACAAATATCAGTGTACATATTTTTTTATATAAGAAATATGTTTTGGTGATAACAAAGAGCACAAATCTAACCCATTTATTATGACAAGTATTGCTGCTTAACTTACAGACACGATAATCTCCTGCCATTGTGACAGCTGACTAACAAAACCTATATGAATGTTCCCATTTTTGTACTGTACTATTATTGCCAGACGTTACGATACGGTAAGCTTCTGTGTGTTGTTGTGCCAGACGTACGGTACGGTGAGCTTCTGTTGTGTTGTTGCCAGACGTACGGTACGGTAAGCTTCTGTTGTTGTTGTTGCCAGACGTACGGTACGGTGAGCTTCTGTTGTTGTTGTTGCCAGACGTACGATACGGCGAGCTTCTGTTGTTGTTGTGGCCAGACGTACGATACGGTGAGCTTCTGTTGTTGTTGTTGCCAGACGTACGATACGGCGAGCTCCTGCTGTTGTTGTTGTTGTTGCCAGCCGTACGATACGTGAGCTTCTGTTGTTGTTGTTGTTGTTGTTGTTGCCAGCCGTACGATACGGGTGAGCTTCTGTTGTTGTTGTGCCAGACGTACGATACGGTGAGCTTCTGTTGTTGTNTTGATTGTATAGGGGGTAGATGGATTGTTTAGTCCCCGTGGCGTAGTGGTAAAGCCACTCGCCCGGCGCTTCGGCCGGGGGTTCGTAGCCTGGCCGGGGAATTGACTGGGCACCAATCCTTACTAGCCTCTGTTCACCCAGCAGTGAATGGGTACCTGGTTGTTATACAATTTGGCAGGTCATATTCCCAGAAAAATATTGGGATTAAGGACCTGCCCGAAACGCTATGGGTGCTAATGGCTGTTCAAGAATGTAAAAACTCTTATATAAATAAATAAAATAATATTTATAATTTACACTGACAAGTAATTTTATTTTAAAGTTAAGCTTCACATGTCACCATTTTTTTGTATTAACAAGTTTAGGGATACACAGCAATGTGCTGCTACCCTATTCTATAAGAAAGCTTACACAGTGTAGATCCAAAACTAGCTAGCTATAAGTTCATCTATTTATTAATTTTTTTATTTATTTATTTATATACAAGATGGCACATTGGGTTTGTGAGAATACATACCTGGTTGATACCTGGTTGATGGGGTTCTGGGAGTTCTTCTACTCCCCAAGCCCGCCGGCCCGAGGCCAGACTTGACTTGTGAAAGTTTGGTCCACCAGGCTGTTGCTAGCATGGTATTTACAATCTTGTAAAGCCACTAGTATGCGCAGCATTTCGGGCAGCATATCTAATATCCCCATCTCACAGGATGGTTAGTGAGGTGGGCATGTTGGATGAGCTTGGAGCTGATTAGTGATCTACACTGTGTGGTCCTTCTTACAGAATAGGGTAGAAGCACATTCCTGTATACTGTGTACCTAAGCTTGCTTTAAAAAGAAAAGAAGTAGTGATGAAACTGGTACGAGTGATTGTAATCAAATGTTATAATGATTCAGTGCTTAGCTCTTGTGAAAATCGTTAAGCTGTTGCTTAGTCAGAGTTGATTTGTTTTTTGTATTGAGGCTGGTATTTTCTCCCCTGATTCCATGTATGACTAACCATCTTGTGAGATAGAAATATTAGATGAACTTATAGCTAGTTTTTGATCTACACTGTGTAATCTTTCATATAGAATAGGGTAGCAGCACATGGCTGTGTATGTTCCTAAGCTTAAGAATAAAAAAAAATAAAAACATAACAAATAGAAACATTAAAATAAGTCATCTCTCACACCAGGAATGTTTGAGGCAGATTTCATCAACATTTTTTACAATACTGAACAATTTGGAGGATGTTGATCCAATTTATTTTAAAAGGTCAGATGTAACACAAACAAGGACAAATGCTTTCAAGTTCCACAAGCCATAATGTAGGACATAAAAAAGGAGATGCTTCTTCACCCATAGGGTTGGAACCCACAGGTGGTACCCTACTTATCACATTTCTCCAGTCAGATTCATTCCCATTTAACACAACCCTTTGTTTTCTTTGTTTTAACCATTGTTTTATCCATTCTAGTATCCTACCATTTATTCCATGGGCCTGTAATTTTCTTGCCAGTCCTTCATGTGCTACTTTATCAAAGGTTTTAGCAAAATCCATGTATACAACATCCACCAGAAGTCCTTTATCTAACCCTGGAAACACAAACTGAAACTGTCTCTATTTTCTGCTTGTTACAACTTGTAATAAAGTTGATACATCTTGGCTTAACGTGTTTATGCATATTAGAACGTTGTTACAACTTTCTATATTGGTTGTTATAACTGGTTAGGAGGTGTTAAAACTTGTTCGAACGTTGTACCAACGTCGTAGTTTCGGTGTGTGTTTGGCGGGAAGTAGCTAATTACTGTTTCCAAAAATGTGAGCACATTTTATGCAACATAACAGCTAGTTAAAAATTAAATACTGCACAGTTGTAAAGCTAAATAAATTTTAACTGTTTTACATACAGTATTGTATATTCTTAAATTTCTTTTAAAATAGTATCCTGCACCAAGTTCCTAGAGGAACAAGCGAAGGAACTTGATGCTGATTGTGAGGTGATAGAGTGTGTTCCTGGTAAGCCCATCGTGGTGATGACACTGGTGGGCCAGAATCCCAGTCTACCATCGCTACTTCTCAATTCTCATACTGACGTTGTTCCAGTGTTCCCGGTGCGTATTCTCTCCTGGCTAAATGTTCAGATGTTAAAAATCTGTCAAGCTATTATTAATATTAGTTTATAGTTGATATTTTTTTTAAATAAATGCATTTACAGTGTGTATTACAAATCATTAATTTTTAATGGCCATTTTCACATGTTAAAAATGTTGAGTATGTTTTATAGTAAGTGTATCTTCATGCTTGAACATAACCATCCTTTTTAAATACCAGTTGGTGTGGT
Source organism: Procambarus virginalis (assembly GCA_020271785.1). Taxonomy (NCBI): domain Eukaryota; kingdom Metazoa; phylum Arthropoda; class Malacostraca; order Decapoda; family Cambaridae; genus Procambarus; species Procambarus virginalis. The sequence goes on along the minus strand of WNGS01066681.1, from coordinate 6,540,287 downwards.
AACTTTTTTGTCCATTGCAAAAACATAGGCTTTATCGGATGCAATGATAATTTTCATAATATTTTTAGCCAAACAAATGTTTTTTGCAGATTGGAACATAGTGAGAATGTTGTAGACAAAATATACTATAATCACTAAATATACTAAATATAATCACAAATTAAATTAAAAATTAGTCAAAGAAATTACAAAGGAAAACTGGTAACTAATCACAAAAAGAGGGAATTGCTGATAAAACTCAGGATTACCCTTTCTGTTACCAGCTTGGTGACAAAGTGAGGCATTGGTTGCAGCACTGGTTTCAATGATGTATGTGAAGAGTGTATGTAGTGTATGCAAAATTCTTTAGTACAAGGACACCCAATTTGCACACTAATACAACAAGGCAGGTAGAAGGCTTCAATGCTGTACAAAGTAGTGGCAATAATAACTGGTTTGTGATACAGTACTGTATAATTTTTATTTCATATTATGGCTGGCTGAATTACTATGAGGTTTAATGTTATGAACAAACTAAAATACAGTACTGTATGCATAAATGCATGTTTTATGCCTTAGAGTAAAAAATAAAAAAGTTGAAAATGTTCGCACCTGTGCTGATGCCAAATGGAAGAAAATTTGAAATGGTGCAGAAGGGAGTTTGCCCTAATTAATCTGTTTGAGCATGAGTATACGGTATTTAACATAACAACACATTTAATAATGTGTTTTGAACACTGAGAACTGTCATTAATGTTAGATGGAATAAAGTAAATCGTAAGTCTTCAATCATAAAGGTATTAGAGGGTGTGCATTTACTAATAAAGTCCATGAATAATGCCTCTTTAGTTGTATAACAAGCCAGCTCGGCATATAAGACTATCTTGCAGTATTTTAAGGTGTCAAATATCTTTTCTTTCAAGCATGAACAAGATAATACTTACTGGTCATCTATTATATGATAAAAGTTCTGTTGGGGTAATGTGCAATGTGTCATTTTACCTTACAGGACCAGTGGAAGTATGACCCATTCAGTGCTCACAAAGACGAAAATGGGGATATTTATGGCCGTGGCACTCAGGACATGAAATGTGTTGGCATACAGTATTTAGAGGCTCTTAAATACCTTAAGAAAGAGGGGCATCAGTTCCTCAGGACAATACATATTTCCTTTATGCCAGGTAAGGTTATTCATGCACATAAACTTTATTTTCTCGGTTATTTTACCACTGATTACACATGCTTGTAGTTTCTTTGCTAATCTTTCATGTGGTTTCTTATTAAAAGCCTTAGAGAACTTGCTTAACACTACATTGACTGTGTATAATGTATTTTTAGCATAATGGATATTATGTTAATGTATAATGTATTTTCTTCTGCACGAACATATTTTTGCAATTTTCTTGTGTCGGAGCACAATGATTGATTATACAGTATTCTATAATTTGAAATGACATTATATTCACCTATATGCACTTGCAGGGCAAACATAAGCTCCTAGGCCCTGCACTGCAATTGCCAGGCACCATTGCAATGGTGTATTTGGTTCTTATAATACATGCTATTGAATTTATATATGAGATCGGCTTCAACTACCTCCACTTTTTGTTTATTCGACTTGCTCACTCATGGTGCNTAAAGCATCACTCCATACAAAAAATAGTGAAATATATAATATTTCTGGAAAATTCGGTTTCTTAGGCAACTTTGCACAAGAGACAATAAAATTCAGCCTTATATCGAGATCCCCTTCCCAAAGTTAAAACTACAGTACTTCTCCAGGATGCAACCCCACAAAGGGTCTGTCAATCCGGCGGCTGTAACTAGTAAATAGGAGTCCCACTGAGGAACAACATATTAGAATTATATCAAAGGAAAGCAGATATCCATAGATGCGATCCCTTCTGCAATATTCAGAGTGCAGAATATCAACAGCTCTCAGATAGGTTTTCATTGTCGTCAGGATCAAGGATATCCAAAAGAATGCCCATCAATAAAGAATAATTGAGTGAATAACTCTTGTTTAAATAAATATATATATATTTATATATAGTGGTTCAGTATGATGCATCAGTCAGCTAGCCGGTCATTTTTCGGCAAAAACCTTTTGTTTTCTTTTGATTTTGAATTACCTTATTTCCTATAGAATTAGAAAATAGCCAATGATTAAATTAAATAATAAAAAAACTGACCAAAAGATAGACACAAGCATGGTGCCTCGGGACATGACGGCTACACAGCTCAGCGGTCAGTTAAATCAGTAAAGAATTGTCAAAAGATGGCGCAAAGCGGAGCTGCCACGGAAAAATCGCCACCTCGGCGAAATCGTCATTTTTCGCAAAACTCAAAATCAAAACCAGCCATAGAATCGTTTTCAAAATGCTACCATTAGAATTACCACATCACTGGACGTTTCTTTCTGTTAACTCTTTCTTTGCTAATTTCCAATATTAAGCCTTTACACATATATTTACCGAGATACAGCCAATTCAAATATCAAACTTATCATCATGTTTTCTTAACATATTATTAACAAAAATGAGTTGATGAGCAAGTAATAATAATTATAATGAGCCTAATAATAAATGGATATTAAAAAATTATGAATTTCTTTCTTCGTCATTTACGTAGATACTTTTTTATATCTTCAAGCCTATAACAGCCTACAATCACTGTGTAGAAAATTTCTCTGTCTACAATGTCATCAGAATGTTGGATATCCACTAGAGTGAGTCCTGCCTGAACCAGGATGTTGGATATCCACTGGAGAATCCTGCCTGAATCAGGATGTTCAATATCCACTGAAGAAAGTCCTAACAGAATCAGGATGTTGGATATCCACTGGAGAGAGTCCTGGTTGAATCAGGATATTCAATATCCACTGGAGAGAGAGCCCTGCCTGAATCTGGATGTTGGACGTCCACTAGAGAGAGTCCTGTCTGAAACAGGATATCGGATATCTACTGGATAGAGTCCTGCCAGAATCAGGATGTTGGACGTCCACTAGAGAGAGTCCTGCCTGAAACAGGATATCGGATATCTACTGGATAGAGTCCTGCCAGAATCAGGATGTTGGATAATCACTGGTGAGAGTCCTGGTTGAATCAGGATGTTGGATATCCCCTGGAGAGAGTCCTGCATCAATCAGGATGTTGAATCTCCACTGGAGAGAGTCCTGCCAGAATCAGGATGTTTAATGTCCACTGGAGAGTCCTGCCTGAATCAGGATGTTGGATGTCCAGTGGAGAGAGTCCTGCCTGAATCATGATGCTAGATGTCCACAATGAGGAATTTGCCCTCATTATTTTAATCATATTGGATATCTCAGGATGATAGACATCCTACATTATAATAAGGATGTAGAATACCCACGAAGGAATCCGGCGGCTGTAACGAGTATATAGGAGTCCCACTGAGGAACATCATACCAGAATTATATCAAAGGAAAGCAGATATCTATAGATGCGATGCCTTCTACAATATTCAGAGTGCAGGATATCAACAGCTCTCAGATATGCTTTCATTGTCGTCAGGATCAGAGATATCCAAAAGAATGTTCATAAACAAGGAATAATTGAGTGAATAACTCATGTTTATATAAATATATATATATAGCGGTTTAGTATGATGCATCACACAGCTAGCCGGTCATTTCTCGGCAAAAACCTTTTGTTTTCTTTTGATTTTTAATTACCTTATTTCCTATAGAAACAGAAAATAGTCAATGATTAAATCAAATAATAAAAAACTGACCAAAAGATAGACACAAGCATGGTGCCTCGGGACATGACAACTACACAGCTCAGCGGTCAGTTAAATCAGTAAATAATTGTCAAAAGATGGCGCAAAGCGGAGCTGCCACAGAAAAATCGCCACCTCGGCGAAATCGTCATTTTTCTCAAAACTCAAAATCAAAACCAGCCATAGAATCGTTTTCAAAATGCTACCATTAGAATTACCGCATCACTGGACGTTTCTTTCTGTTAACTCTTTCTTTGCTAATTTTAAATATTAAGGCTTTAACACATATATTTACCGAGATACAACCAATTCAAATATCAATCATATCATCATGTTTTCTCAACATATTATTAACAAAAATGAGTTGATGAACAAGTAATAATAATTATAATCAGCCTAATAGTAAATGGATATTAAAAAATTATGAATTTCTTTCTTCGTATTTATGTAGACACTTTTTTATATCTACAAGCCTATAGCAGCCTACAATCACTGTGTAGAAAATTCTCTGTCTACAATGTCATCAGGATGTTGGATATCCACTAGAGTGAGGCCTGCCTGAACCAGGATGTTGGATATCCACTGGAGAGTCCTGCCTGAATCAGGATGTTCAATATCCACTGAAGAAAGTCCTGACAGAATCAGGATGTTGGATATCCACTGGAGAGAGTCCTGGTTGAATCAGGATATTCAATATCCACTAGAGAGCCCTGCCTGAATCAGGATATCGGATATCTACTGGATAGAGTCCTGCCAGAATCAGGATGTGGATAATCACTGGTGAGAGTCCTGGTTGAATCAGGATGTTGGATATCCCCTGGAGAGAGTCCTGCATCAATCAGGATGTTGAATCTCCACTGGAGAGAGTCCTGCCAGAATCAGGATGTTTAATGTCCACTGGAGAGTCCTGCCTGAATCAGGATGTTGGATGTCCAGTGGAGAGAGTCCTGCCTGAATCATGATGCTAGATGTCCACTATGAGGAATTTGCCCTCATTATTTTAATCATATTGGATATCTCAGGATGATAGACATCCTACATTATAATCAGGATGTAGAATACCCACGAAGGAATCCGGCGGCTGTAACGAGTATATAGGAGTCCCACTGAGGAACAACATACCAGAATTATATCAAAGGAAAGCAGATATCTATAGATGCGATGCCTTCTACAATATTCAGAGTGCAGGATATCAACAGCTCTCAGATATGCTTTCATTGTCGTCAGGATCAGAGATATCCAAAAGAATGTTCATAAACAAGGAATAATTGAGTGAATAACTCATGTTTATATAAATATATATATATAGCGGTTCAGTATGATGCATCACACAGCTAGCCGGTCATTTCTCGGCAAAAACCTTTTGTTTTCTTTTGATTTTTAATTACCTTATTTCCTATAGAAACAGAAAATAGTCAATGATTAAATCAAATAATAAAAAACTGACCAAAAGATAGAAACAAGCATGGTGCCTCGGGACATGACGGCTACACAGCTCAGCGGTCAGTTAAATCAGTAAATAATTGTCAAAAGATGGCGCAAAGCGGAGCTGCCACGGAAAAATCGCCACCTCGGCGAAATCGTCATTTTTCTCAAAACTCAAAATCAAAACCAGCCATAGAATCGTTTTCAAAATGCTACCATTAGAATTACCGCATCACTGGACGTTTCTTTCTGTTAACTCTTTCTTTGCTAATTTAAATATTAAGGCTTTACACATATATTTACCGAGATACAACCAATTCAAATATCAATCATATCATCATGTTTTCTCAACATATTATTAACAAAAATGAGTTGATGAACAAGTAATAATAATTATAATCAGCCTAATAGTAAATGGATATTAAAAAATTATGAATTTCTTTCTTCGTCATTTATGTAGACACTTTTTTATATCTACAAGCCTATAGCAGCCTACAATCACTGTGTAGAAAATTTCTCTGTCTACAATGTCATCAGAATATTGGATATCCACTAGAGTGAGTCCTGCCTGAACCAGGATGTTGGATATCCACTGGAGAATCCTGCCTGAATCAGGATGTTCAATATCCACTGAAGAAAGTCCTAACAGAATCAGGATGTTGGATATCCACTGGAGAGAGTCCTGGTTGAATCAGGATATTCAATATCCACTAGAGAGCCCTGCCTGAATCAGGATATCGGATATCTACTGGATAGAGTCCTGCCAGAATCAGGATGTTGGATAATCACTGGTGAGAGTCCTGGTTGAATCAGGATGTTGGATATCCCCTGGAGAGAGTCCTGCATCAATCAGGATGTTGAATCTCCACTGGAGAGAGTCCTGCCAGAATCAGGATGTTTAATGTCCACTGGAGAGTCCTGCCTGAATCAGGATGTTGGATGTCCAGTGGAGAGAGTCCTGCCTGAATCATGATGCTAGATGTCCACTATGAGGAATTTGCCCTCATTATTTTAATCATATTGGATATCTCAGGATGATAGACATCCTACATTATAATCAGGATGTAGAATACCCACGAAGGAATCCGGCGGCTGTAACGAGTATATAGGAGTCCCACTGAGGAACAACATACCAGAATTATATCAAAGGAAAGCAGATATCTATAGATGCGATGCCTTCTACAATATTCAGAGTGCAGGATATCAACAGCTCTCAGATATGCTTTCATTGTCGTCAGGATCAGAGATATCCAAAAGAATGTTCATAAACAAGGAATAATTGAGTGAATAACTCATGTTTATATAAATATATATATATAGCGGTTCAGTATGATGCATCACACAGCTAGCCGGTCATTTCTCGGCAAAAACCTTTTGTTTTCTTTTGATTTTTAATTACCTTATTTCCTATAGAAACAGAAAATAGTCAATGATTAAATCAAATAATAAAAAACTGACCAAAAGATAGAAACAAGCATGGTGCCTCGGGACATGACGGCTACACAGCTCAGCGGTCAGTTAAATCAGTAAATAATTGTCAAAAGATGGCGCAAAGCGGAGCTGCCACGGAAAAATCGCCACCTCGGCGAAATCGTCATTTTTCTCAAAACTCAAAATCAAAACCAGCCATAGAATCGTTTTCAAAATGCTACCATTAGAATTACCGCATCACTGGACGTTTCTTTCTGTTAACTCTTTCTTTGCTAATTTTAAATATTAAGGCTTTAACACATATATTTACCGAGATACAACCAATTCAAATATCAATCATATCATCATGTTTTCTCAACATATTATTAACAAAAATGAGTTGATGAACAAGTAATAATAATTATAATCAGCCTAATAGTAAATGGATATTAAAAAATTATGAATTTCTTTCTTCGTAATTTATCTAGACACTTTTTTATATCTACAAGCCTATAGCAGCCTACAATCACTGTGTAGAAAATTTCTCTGTCTACAATGTCATCAGAATATTGGATATCCACTAGAGTGAGTCCTGCCTGAACCAGGATGTTGGATATCCACTGGAGAATCCTGCCTGAATCAGGATGTTCAATATCCATTGAAGAAAGTCCTAACAGAATCAGGATGTTGGATATCCACTGGAGAGAGTCCTGGTTGAATCAGGATATTCAATATCCACTAGAGAGCCCTGCCTGAATCAGGATATCGGATATCTACTGGATAGAGTCCTGCCAGAATCAGGATGTTGGATAATCACTGGTGAGAGTCCTGGTTGAATCAGGATGTTGGATATCCCCTGGAGAGAGTCCTGCATCAATCAGGATGTTGAATCTCCACTGGAGAGAGTCCTGCCAGAATCAGGATGTTTAATGTCCACTGGAGAGTCCTGCCTGAATCAGGATGTTGGATGTCCAGTGGAGAGAGTCCTGCCTGAATCATGATGCTAGATGTCCACTATGAGGAATTTGCCCTCATTATTTTAATCATATTGGATATCTCAGGATGATAGACATCCTACATTATAATCAGGATGTAGAATACCCACGAAGGAATCCGGCGGCTGTAACGAGTATATAGGAGTCCCACTGAGGAACAACATACCAGAATTATATCAAAGGAAAGCAGATATCTATAGATGCGATGCCTTCTACAATATTCAGAGTGCAGGATATCAACAGCTCTCAGATATGCTTTCATTGTCGTCAGGATCAGAGATATCCAAAAGAATGTTCATAAACAAGGAATAATTGAGTGAATAACTCATGTTTATATAAATATATATATATAGCGGTTCAGTATGATGCATCACACAGCTAGCCGGTCATTTCTCGGCAAAAACCTTTTGTTTTCTTTTGATTTTTAATTACCTTATTTCCTATAGAAACAGAAAATAGTCAATGATTAAATCAAATAATAAAAAACTGACCAAAAGATAGAAACAAGCATGGTGCCTCGGGACATGACGGCTACACAGCTCAGCGGTCAGTTAAATCAGTAAATAATTGTCAAAAGATGGCGCAAAGCGGAGCTGCCACGGAAAAATCGCCACCTCGGCGAAATCGTCATTTTTCTCAAAACTCAAAATCAAAACCAGCCATAGAATCGTTTTCAAAATGCTACCATTAGAATTACCGCATCACTGGACGTTTCTTTCTGTTAACTCTTTCTTTGCTAATTTTAAATATTAAGGCTTTAACACATATATTTACCGAGATACAACCAATTCAAATATCAATCATATCATCATGTTTTCTCAACATATTATTAACAAAAATGAGTTGATGAACAAGTAATAATAATTATAATCAGCCTAATAGTAAATGGATATTAAAAAATTATGAATTTCTTTCTTCGTCATTTATCTAGACACTTTTTTATATCTACAAGCCTATAGCAGCCTACAATCACTGTGTAGAAAATTTCTCTGTCTACAATGTCATCAGAATATTGGATATCCACTAGAGTGAGTCCTGCCTGAACCAGGATGTTGGATATCCACTGGAGAATCCTGCCTGAATCAGGATGTTCAATATCCACTGAAGAAAGTCCTAACAGAATCAGGATGTTGGATATCCACTGGAGAGAGTCCTGGTTGAATCAGGATATTCAATATCCACTAGAGAGCCCTGCCTGAATCAGGATATCGGATATCTACTGGATAGAGTCCTGCCAGAATCAGGATGTTGGATAATCACTGGTGAGAGTCCTGGTTGAATCAGGATGTTGGATATCCCCTGGAGAGAGTCCTGCATCAATCAGGATGTTGAATCTCCACTGGAGAGAGTCCTGCCAGAATCAGGATGTTTAATGTCCACTGGAGAGTCCTGCCTGAATCAGGATGTTGGATGTCCAGTGGAGAGAGTCCTGCCTGAATCATGATGCTAGATGTCCACTATGAGGAATTTGCCCTCATTATTTTAATCATATTGGATATCTCAGGATGATAGACATCCTACATTATAATCAGGATGTAGAATACCCACGAAGGAATCCGGCGGCTGTAACGAATATATAGGAGTCCCACTGAGGAACAACATACCAGAATTATATCAAAGGAAAGCAGATATCTAGAGATGCGATGCCTTCTACAATATTCAGAGTGCAAGATATCAACAGCTCTCAGATATGCTTTCATTGTCGTCAGGATCAGAGATATCCAAAAGAATGTTCATAAACAAGGAATAATTGAGTGAATAACTCATGTTTATATAAATATATATATATAGCGGTTCAGTATGATGCATCACACAGCTAGCCGGTCATTTCTCGGCAAAAACCTTTTGTTTTCTTTTGATTTTTAATTACCTTATTTCCTATAGAAACAGAAAATAGTCAATGATTAAATCAAATAATAAAAAACTGACCAAAAGATAGAAACAAGCATGGTGCCTCGGGACATGACGGCTACACAGCTCAGCGGTCAGTTAAATCAGTAAATAATTGTCAAAAGATGGCGCAAAGCGGAGCTGCCACGGAAAAATCGCCACCTCGGCGAAATCGTCATTTTTCTCAAAACTCAAAATCAAAACCAGCCATAGAATCGTTTTCAAAATGCTACCATTAGAATTACCGCATCACTGGACGTTTCTTTCTGTTAACTCTTTCTTTGCTAATTTTAAATATTAAGGCTTTAACACATATATTTACCGAGATACAACCAATTCAAATATCAATCATATCATCATGTTTTCTCAACATATTATTAACAAAAATGAGTTGATGAACAAGTAATAATAATTATAATCAGCCTAATAGTAAATGGATATTAAAAAATTATGAATTTCTTTCTTCGTCATTTATCTAGACACTTTTTTATATCTACAAGCCTATAGCAGCCTACAATCACTGTGTAGAAAATTTCTCTGTCTACAATGTCATCAGATGTTGGATATCCACTAGAGTGAGTCCTGCCTGAACCAGGATGTTGGATATCCACTGGAGAATCCTGCCTGAATCAGGATGTTCAATATCCATTGAAGAAAGTCCTAACAGAATCAGGATGTTGGATATCCACTGGAGAGAGTCTGGTTGAATCAGGATATTCAATATCCACTAGAGAGCCCTGCCTGAATCAGGATATCGGATATCTATGGATAGAGTCCTGCCAGAATCAGGATGTTGGATAATCACTGGTGAGAGTCCTGGTTGAATCAGGATGTTGGATATCCCCTGGAGAGAGTCCTGCATCAATCAGGATGTTGAATCTCCACTGGAGAGTCCTGCCAGAATCAGGATGTTTAATGTCCACTGGAGAGTCCTGCCTGAATCAGGATGTTGGATGTCCAGTGGAGAGAGTCCTGCCTGAATCATGATGCTAGATGTCCACTATGAGGAATTTGCCCTCATTATTTTAATCATATTGGATATCTCAGGATGATAGACATCCTACATTATAATCAGGATGTAGAATACCCACGAAGGAATCCGGCGGCTGTAACGAATATATAGGAGTCCCACTGAGGAACAACATACCAGAATTATATCAAAGGAAAGCAGATATCTAGAGATGCGATGCCTTCTACAATATTCAGAGTGCAGGATATCAACAGCTCTCAGATATGCTTTCATTGTCGTCAGGATCAGAGATATCCAAAAGAATGTTCATAAACAAGGAATAATTGAGTGAATAACTCATGTTTATATAAATATATATATAGCGGTTCAGTATGATGCATCACACAGCTAACCGGTCATTTCTCGGCAAAAACCTTTTGTTTTCTTTTGATTTTTAATTACCTTATTTCCTATAGAAACAGAAAATAGTCAATGATTAAATCAAAATAAAAAAAAACTGACCAAAAGATAGACAAGCATGGTGCCTTGGCAACCCGTCCTCTTAAAATAACGTCACTTTTGGCTGGTATCCGCGACATGGCCAAATTTGGACGTAATTTGAAATGAAATAGACTCACAAAAGTGACGTACTGTTCCGTTTTCTATTTGAGTCGTCCTGCGTACGCGCAGAGGTTATGAGAGGACACTTTAAATTAACGTTTTTCGTAACGTTTTGAAGCTTATGAGAATTTCCTGGCCACCTAACCAATCAGAGGACCCTTAACTTACTGTTGAAAAAAAATCCCAAATTTATTTTCTATTTTCTTCATTTTCAAATTACGTCCAAATTCGGCCATACGGGCAAACGGCCAAAAGAGACGTTCTTTTTAAGAGGACAGGTTGCCCAAATACGTCTATATCCAAGGCGTATTCTGGCACTATAACATCACTGCCGGTTCTTGTTTATTAGTCCCATATGTGAATGTCTCACGATATCTATCATAATATTTAATGCTACAACTTTCAGGTCTTTGGCGGGCAGTGTGAGGCGGAGCCCCACTTTGCCCCAAAATTTATGGCCCACAGACTCTGCGCAGGGTTTATTTGTCCCCCTTTTCAGAAACATCGCTTTTTTGTTGCAAAGCAGTGTCCATTTATCACAAAGCTATATACAATCCGTTAAAGTATGATTGATATCTACTTTACATGTATACATTTCTCATTTTGCAATAATGCCACCTAAGAAACTCCATATAAAACTAGCACAACTCAAAATCACAGTTTTATTTATCTTACGTGTTATTGACCCTTATTTGAAACTCAAAGTAGGCACTTTTTTTTTATTTTCGCTGCACGTCGCACAATATGTACAAGGATTTGTAGCGACGCTTGTCAATCTGCAGCATGTTACCTTCGCAGATTCTTACACCATAAACATGCACAGTTAACAGAACATGTAATGGAAACCATATTCATTCCGATGTCTAACTTCATTTTCGCGTTGAAACCAACTATATTCAATATTAGTGTATGCTCCACCTCTTGACACAAACAGCATTACACGATCCATCACCATTTCATCTAATTCATTCCCGCCGTGTTGACCAATCCACACGAACATAAATGGACGACGACGTTTCGGTCCGTCCTCCATTCAACTATTGTCCATTCTGTGGCACCTTTTTATTCCGTCGTTGTAAGTTTCCTCGTTGCCATCTTGCCTGTTTGCCAGCCCTGGGGACGAGAGAGTACATTAGCAATGTCAATTACATTCTTTATTGCACTTTTACGTATTTTAACTCAAGTCTTGTACACTAACCACCTTTACTACCGCCCACACGATGGATATAGGGTGCCCAACTAGTCACTATCGACTCTACATACGATCGTTATAGGGGCCACTACCGCTATGTCAATAGGAACAGACATGCACTACAGACGCTGATCTACACAAACCTTACACTTAATAACGCTGGAATATTGGGAGGGAAAATACAATTGCCTATAGTACCTAATATTCGGCTAATAATATTGATTCACATTCAATTCTCTGAAAATGATTCACAAGTTTTAACTAAAACGTTTACACTTTTGTATACGTACTAGCAACTTATAAATTTTATATATTTTCTGACAAGATTGTATCGCCGGCCCTCCCCCTCATTTTATGGTGGATAACTACCATTTACCGTGAGTGCTAACTACCACGCACGGATAACGTACGTGAGTGAGTGAGTGCCCGGGTAACCTTATTTTCGTTGTGGTCAACGGGGTGAGGGAGGTTAAATAATTAGCAAAGAAGGCACCAAACGGGAAGGCTATGTAGCATCACCAAATGTGCAGAGTAATCAGACGCGGCGCTAATTATCACAAGGATGCCAATTATAAACGCACAAGGCGCACGATATCAAAACTATTCGATTCACACATTTCTACCAGGGGACACTTGATCGCGAAGGACCACGGTCGGAAAGCAAGACACGTTCGTCCTGGAAATCAGGACATTCACCAAGGATGTCCATGATTAAGAGGAACAATGCAATTTGGACATATCGGAGGCAGAGGCGGGCTCCATCGAGAGTCAGTTCAAACAGTATGACCAATAAATACACCTAGCCAGAGGCGTTTCCCACCACCGGTTACGGTGGTAGGAGGAAGGGGAAAGGTTAAACCCACCATTCAACATTTATCCATAATATTACCGAATACAACATGCCTCTCGGTCATGCCCCATCTACCCTCTTACATCAATCATAACTTAAGAATCCACAAGGGCTGTGACAAGGATTCAAACCTGCGCCCTTTTTCGCAGGGACACAAAATAGCGAGATACAATTCGCACTATTGTGATTTCTGTGTGCCATTAACTTTGATTGTGATACTTGCGGGGTATAAGTGAGTGCCATGACAGTACTGCTGGCAACCCATCGAACACGCGGTACTATACACTTTTATATTTAGCGAAAGCACAATTTTCGAGTGCTTATTATATTTAATGACAAGCACTAACATTTCTCCCTAATGCTAACAGGATG
>WNGS01066681.1:6489205-6500900 GCA_020271785.1 Procambarus virginalis | reverse complement strand
CTCCCTCGTCTTCCCTCTCTGCTCCTCTCACTCTTATCTCCGGTGTCCTCTTCCGCTCTCGCGCACACACACACCTTGTAGGTGACCGTCGGTGGTGGGCGTACAAGGTGGTGCAAATGGACGCAAGGCACCCCTGTGAACTCTGGCAGCTGATACACCTGGGAGAGGGGAGAGCTAGAGAGAGAGAGAGAGAGATAAGGAGAGGTCTGCTGGTAGTTCCAGGGGAGATACTCAGGGAGAGACGTACCGCACACCGTAGTCTGAAAATGTGGCCACCAGCACATGTCATCATCCATAACTTTCCACCAACGATTGCTGTTCGAAAGGGGCAGACGCACCCTACCACCAACTCTCTTCTCTCTCTCTCATCTCTCTCTCCTCTCTCCTCTCCTCCTTCTCTCGCTTCTTCCATCCTTCCTCTCCTGTTCCGTCTTCCCGTTGCTATCTCATCTCATCATTCATGCTCTTTATCTCAACTACATCACAATGGTGTGATAGAGTCAATAAGAAAATCATTAGCAGGCATATAATGTGCGGCTTTGAACCATCGCACTGCTCGCCTTAGCCTCTCGTCCCTTTTCTTGTTTAATGTCCTTCGTTCGTTCGGGTTTGCCTCCCCCCCATCACCTCCTGGAACAGCGTCGGCGAGAGGACCGGCCAGCCTCTCAAGCCCCGGGATTCTGTGGTCCGGGCTGGGCGGTAATACTCCCGACATACTCAGATGTGTTTGATCTCGGAAAAATATATACTAAAATCATTTTCCAAATCTGCGCGGCCTCAAAGAACCAGATGGTAAATTACCTGTCAAATAGTTGCTGGTGAGGAAGATATGAGAAAATGTTAGATTTTTTTGCAAGCGGTTTCTTTTCATGAGGAACACGTGAGTGGGGAGAGAACAGGACGTTGTCGTGCGTCGCCCTTTCATTACCAAGTAAGGCTATCAAAGCGAGATCCGGTTGAGATGCATACAGAAAAGGTGGCGATCCTGCGGGTTGCTCTCCCGTTTGAGCGCAAATGGACACTATTCCAGCCGCCTCCCATGGTGGGATGAAAGATTTTTTTAGTTGTATCGAGATTCATCGGGTGATGGTAGGCGGGCCCTGGTGATGACGGGAGGGGCCCTCCAGGGGGAGGTGGCGGGCTTGATGGAGGTATTGCTCGGGCAGGGGTCGCGGGACCTGGTGATGACGTGGGAGGGCGCCTCGGGAGGATGGTAGGCGGGCCCCGTGGTGATGACGGAGAGGGCCCCTCGGGGTGATGGTGAGGCGGCCCCCCCCTGGGTGATGACGGGAGGGCCCTCAGGGTGAGTAGGCGGCCCGACTGGTGATGGACAGGAAGGGCCCTCGGGGACTATCTGATGGGTCGGACGCTCAGCGGGGAGACCGAGATTGACTCGGCCGGAGGGTGGTACACTGCGCTTCAGGTGATATAAGACCGCAAAGAGACAGAGGGATAGGAGAGCTCCAAAGTTATCACTCGCTTCTCTCTTCCTGGGGTCCAGTAGATGACCTCGAGGTGATGGTAGAGCCCACGATATGTGAATATTTGCGTGTATTAATTAACTCATGTTACGTAACGCCCCTGAGCCTTCGGGAGATGGTAAGAACCGTCTTAAGTGGTGGTAAAGCTCACGGATTATGGGAGGGATTCCAGGTGTTGGAATACTCTTGGGGCATGGAAATCTCTAGTGGGATTAAAAGGACACAAGGTAGAATAGAAAGACCCATCGAGGAACAAATCATTGTACTCAAGGTCAGGTACACCACTTGTCCCCCGATAGAGTGACTCAATTCTAAAGGGTATCGAGGCATCGAATCGGAATCGAGATTACAAATTAAGGCCAACATAAAGTTGCTATGGGAAGCCCACAATTCAGCTCATTATGACCTTGAAACAATTTCACGTTGTCCACAAGTGGTTAATTGCTTAACTCACCAATACACCACTACTAAAGCTGGGAACATGGAGCTGGACAAAGGGCTCGCATTACTAATACGGAGATGGCACCTCATGTATGACGATGTATATAAAAAAAAAAATATATATATAACATATAGATATATATATATATCTATATATATGATATGAATAATATATCATAATATATTATAGTTATGAATATATGATATATATATTTTTTTTTATTCCACTCCAATTAAGGTTTACCATCTTCGCGATAAGTATGCAGCCCTTTGTCCAGCTCCATGTTTCCCAGCTTTAGTAGTGTGTATTTGGTCTAGTTAAGCTTAATTAACCACTTGTTGGAAAGTGAATTGTTCAGGTCATCATGTGCTCATGTGGGACTTCCATAGGATGATTCGCCTTTAATTTGATATCTCAGTTCCGATTCTATCGGATGTGTGCCAAGATCCCTTTATGAATTAGGTAACTCTTACTCCGCGGGACAATTGGTGGTTTACCTGACCCCTTGAGTACAATGATTTGTTCCTCGATGGGTCTTTCTATTCTACCTTGTGTCCTTTTAATCCCACTATGAGACTTTCCTTGCCCCAAGATTCTATCCAAAACTCTGGAATCCTCCCATCATTCCGTGAGCTTCTACCATCACTTAAGAGGTTCTACCATCTCCCCGAAGGCTCAGGGGCGTCTACCGTAACCCTGAGCTTTCATTCATCACGCAAATATTCACATATCGTGGGCTCTACCATCAACTCGAGGTCCTCTACTGGTCCCCAGGGAAGATGGAGTCGAGTGATAATTTGGACTCTCCTATCTCGTTTGGTCTTTTATCACTGAATGAAGTGTACCACCCCTCATGGAGGCATCTCCGTCTCCCCGCGTCCATCCCTCACCCGAGGGCCCTCCGCATCACCATGGTCCGCCTACTCCCCGAGGGCCCATTTCCGTCATCCCAGGGGGGGGGGGGGCCGCCCTACCATCACCCCGAGGGCCCTCCCCGCATCACCAGGGGCCCCGCCTACCATCACCCCGGGGCCACCGCCGTCATCACCAGGCCCGCCTACCCATCCCCCGAGGGGCCCCCTCCCGTCATCACCACGGGGCCCGCCCTCCATCACCTATAATGCTCGTACAATAAAAAAATCTTCATCCCACCATGGAGGCGGCTGGAATCGTCCATTTGCGCTCAAACGGGAGAGCAACCCGCAGGATCGCCACCTTTTCTGTATGCATCTACCGATTCTCGCTTTGATACCTTCTTGGTATGAAGGGCGCACGAACACGTCTCTGTTCTCTCCCCCACGCACGTGTTTTCCGCATGAAATGGAACCGCTTGCAAAAAAAAATCTCAACATTTGTTGCCTCATATCTTCCTCCAGCAACTATTTGACAGGTAATTCCATTGGTTCTTTTGAGGCGCGCAGATTTGGAAAATGTTTTTAGTATATATTTTTCAACACACCATTTGTATGTCGGGATTACCGCCGCCGACCACAGATACCCGGTGCTTGAGAGGCTGGCGGTCCTCTACGCCGACGCTTGTTCCAGGAGGTGATGGGGGGCTAGGGCAACAACCTCGCCCGGGTTCGGGGTTAGTTGATCCACATAAATCACTCACACTAGGCCTCCACTGAATGTGCCAGCTGTAACATTTCGACTACAGACCCCACGGGATGGTTATGGGGATGCATAATAAATAAAAAAATATAAATGGCTTCCTGTGATTAAAAGCTATACTTCACTCACTCCGTCCTCACAATCCGTCCTCATTTAAAAACAGAGACTAAGACATCATCTCCAACACTCTTGGTATCTTAACTATGATGACGAACGAAGACATTAACAATACAAGGGCAGAGGCTAAGGAGATGGCATGGTTCCAAGGCCGCACATTAACTTCTGCAATGATTAGTTTGGCTATTGATCTATCACACCCATTTTGAGTGTTGAGATAAGGATAATAAATGGAGATAGATAGATAGTAGAGGAGTCTGAGAGAGAGAGGAGAGAGAGAGAGATGAGAGAGGAGAGAGAGAGCAGGAGAGGCAGAGAGAGAGAGACGAAGAAGTGGTGGTAGGTGCCTCTTCCCTTTTCGAACATCAATCGTTGGTGGAAAGTTTTATGGAGATGACTTGTGCTGGTTGGCCACAGTTCCTCTACGGTGGGGGGGGGGGGGGGGGGGGGGGTGCGGTACTCTCTCCCTGAGTATCTCCCCTGGAACTACCAGCAGACCTCTCTTATCTCTCCTCTCTCCTCTCTCTTCTCTCACCTTTCCCAGGTGTATCAGCTTAAGATTTCACAGGGGTGCATGCTCCATTTGCACCACCTTGCTACGCCACACACACGTCACCTACAAAGGTGTGTGTTTGTGGATAGAGAGAGAGAAGAGAGAGGAGAGGAGATAGGCGAGAGAGAGGAAAGAAGAGAGAGTTGTTTGTGGCAGACAAGCATACCCATCCACCTCTACAAAGTCAAGAGTTATGACAGCTGGTCTTTGTCCCTCCTTGCATTTCAATTCCGGTCGATTGTCTTTCAATGGTCTGGCCTGCCGTCCATACGAACACAATAGTCCAGCTGTGCACAATGCTTTGTTAAATGTCTGCCTGAATTCTTGGCTTACTGCTGCCTGCTCACCTGCCTGCCTGCCTGCCTGCCTGCCTTCCTGCCTGCCTGCCTGCCTGCCAGCCTGCCTCCTGCCTAGCCGCCTGCCTGCTCCTGCCTGCCTGCCTTCCTGCCTGCCTGCCTGACTGCCTGCCTACCTGCCTGCCTTCCTGCAACCCTACCTGCCTACCTGCCACCTCCTGCCTGCCTGCCTCCTGCCTCCTGCAACTGCCCTGCCTGTCCCTGCCCGACCTGTCCTGCCTTTCCTGCCACCACTGCCTCCCTGTGCTTGACAGTCCGCTCTTGCGCGTCCTGCCTTTTTTCATTTCTTTCTTTTTGGACTTGGCTTGACTAGGCGCCGTCTATATGTCTCTGGCTTCTCCAGGTCTATATACATATGTGTTCTTTTTGACCTCTGCATTATGCTTTGCACAGCTGTTAGCCTCTGTCTGCCTGTCCGCCTTACCATTTGTACAACTGGCCGCCCACGTAAATTTCCAACTCATTCCTTAAATCAGAGTATAATTACGTACCAACGCACGAAATTGCTCTCCAGCCCCGCTCCTTTCTCTTCCTCGTGAAGTGAAGCCCTAACGAAGGCGACGTTTACAAATGACCACCACGAAGGGAACTACACTCCGTACTTAATCCCCTTGAACCATTATCTCGAACGGGCGGACAGCTGATCTCGTGCTGGACAACGCACTGGAGGTTTAGTGCGTGGTGCGTTTTCTCTTCAGCCTTCGCGTAGCACGAATGCATTCTTACTGTGCCTTCGTGCACGGACCATTCATGTCTTTCTCACGGTCGTTTTTTCGTGCACCTGAGTCTCATTCTTACTTGTCGTTGATAGAGTGCGTTTTTTGTTTGTATCTTTTTTACCTCGTTGCAGTGGTGCGAGTAGTCACTGTAATATTTGGTAAGTGTTGTCTGCGTTGTAAGGCGTCCTACTTTACATGCTATAGTTAAACTTTCTATCTAACTGTGTGCGTGTGCGAGCTCTCCGGTGTGAGTAGAAAATAAAAAAAAAAAAAAAATTCCTAGTGCAACCATAGGCAATCCCTCCCGAATGCACATTATAACTATTGCTCTGTCTCGCTAGATAAATTTAGGGTCTGTTTGGGAGGGCTAAGAAGTGATTCCCGTGAACTGATATGGGCGAAAGGAATACAGGTTTAAGACTCGGGGGGGAGGGGCGGAATCGGAGTCGTAACATCTACCCCTTGAAACACCTTCTGCTCTCCTTCCACTCTTTAGGTTTTTGCCTTCCAACGCCTGGGTGATTCACTCCCACTCCCTGGTTGACACTGTCCAACCCTGGGGAGTCTCCCACGCCCTGGGTGACACTCTCACGCCCTGGGTGACACTCTCACGCCCTGGGTGACTCTCCCACGCCCTGGGTGACACTCTCACGCCCTGGGTGACACTGTCACGCCCTGGGTGAGTCTCCCACGCCCTGGGTGACTCTCCCACGCCCTGGGTGACACTCTCACGCCCTGGGTGACACTCCCACGCCCTGGGTGACACTGTCACGCCCTGGGTGAGTCTCCCACGCCCTGGGTGACACTCTCACGCCCTGGGTGACACTTTTAACCCAAACAACCTCGGGTTTAACCACTCTACGCCCTAGGGTTTGATTCATCTTCCCCAATATTCCCCTAGGATGACACCTCTCATCGCCCTGGTGACACTCCAACGCACCATTGGAGACGCTCCCAACGGGAGTTCATGAGGCGCGGCGTGCAAAATCACTCATAAGACAGTGGAACGATAGATTCCATATACAAGAATAGAGTAGAACTAAACGGTAAAGAGACGCGGGTTAAAAACAATGGGGACAAGAAGCTAAAAAATGTGTTAATGAACCATAACAGATAAGAAGTGCTAGATATTTTTTTTTGTTTAAGACAGGGGGAGGGGGGGGGTAAAATTATTCAAATCAAGCAGATTTAGATCACCACTATATGAACTACCTTCATCTGTTAGAAATATGCCTTTCCGAAGTCTAGAATTAGTAAGTATTGATTGGGACTATATAAATGCGATCAAAATGAGTGATGAACTGAACACCAGAAAGAGGGAGGCATAGAGGGGCTTTCACTAGACGTAAAGCAATCGAAGTCGTTTTTCGGGCGACCCATTACACAGTTTGTAGGGATCGACGCGCGGTGTGCCCAGAGTGATCCTCATCCTTATAGGAGATCCCTCTCCACTTTGTGAGGAGGGTGGGGCGTCTCATGCTTCTTGTGCGTAGCGCAGCCAAAGAGGCTGTGGAGTAGCAGAAGGCTGCTCTCAGTCTCTTACTCGGGCCCTGTATCCATCCTACTGGTGGTTCATTGGCGCGGGGGCCCTCTCTCGGGGGCCTGTCCACGCTGTTGGAGTGGGGCGGAATCTCATCTTTGTGGCATTCCATACCCCACTGTTAGGGAGCAAGGGTGCGTGTCATGCATCTTTGTGCGCGACACCTGAACCCATGCTGTGGGAGCGGGGGCGTAACTTCATACTTTTGCGGTGGACGGTCGCATTCTATCCCAGCTGTGGGAACGGGGCTTCTCATCTTGGGTCCATCATTCAAAAACCTTCGGTAATTTAGTGGGGAGCGGGCTGTTCTCTCCACATCCTTGTGGGGCCACCAGTTGTTGGAGTCGGGGGGCCGTCGGTCTTCTTTTTTGTTCAATGCTCATTATGCCGAGAGTGTCGTTAGGGGGGGGTGGGGGGCCAGGGGGAATACGACACTCACATGCACTCTTAGTTGCGGGCACCCCTCACACCCTCAGCGGCGGCTCTCATCGCTTGGTCCACTGCCAGTTGTTGTGAGCAGGAAGAGCCCGTCTCATCCACATCTTGCAAATCCGGGCCTCCCATCACAACACAATACCCAAGTACTGTGGGAGTTGGTCGCCATCTGGGCATCGGGTCAAATAGGGGGCTTCTCAAGCCCACGGTTCACCGCTCTCGGCCTCGTAACCTCTCCCTCGGGCCTCGTCAGCTCCACTACCCTCGAGACCCTCTCAACCCACATCCCTCGGGCCTGCTCACCCACTATTCCCCTGATAATGTCCGCGTCCGCCTTCTCACCCACTTCCATCCTGGCCTCTCCCCCGCCACTCCCTCGGCCTCTCACACCACCTCCCGTCGCCTCTCACCTCACACTCCCTCGACCGTACTACCCCTACTTTGCCGACGAGTGGCACTCACCGGCACTCTAGCACAGGGATTCATACCCACGTACCCTACCCTTGTTGCATGTGGGACCCACAATTAATCTGGGTTAGAGACCATCTGTGCAAGGATACTAAACCATCCGCTCCTCTGCATTCGTAGCTATCTCGTATTCTGGCTTTGTGCGTGGTTTGTTCTATAAATTATGATCAAATCTTAGATTGTCTTCACCTTTGGGTGGGTAAGTCTCTATGAAAATGGTACTAACCAGCGTGCTGACAATGCTTCTGAAGTTCATACGGGCTATCGTGTAGGATGAGGAGTAGTGGTAATGATTTAGACGCACTGGGGGAAGGATGGTATTGGGATATTGCGCTAATCTATTTTGACGGTCTGTGAACCACCAAACTACCTAATTGGTAAGCTGTGAATCAGTCTTGTAACTCACCAAATCGATCTTTCAGCGGCAACGTGAAGTTTATTTCATACATAACATTTATCTATTGTTAATATATGAAATATATCTATGTCTAATCGTTTTATTTCATACAAATCTATTTGGCCATATAGTGAGCCCGTAAACATATCTCGACTTTTTACACAGGAAGTTCGGTAGGGGATGAGTGCAGCGTCATAGTAGATGAATACACTGCCATACAGGTGTATGAATACAACGACATAGTGTATGAATACAACGACATAGTGGATAAATACAGCGACATAGTGGATAAATACAACGACATAGTGGATGAATACAGTGCCATAGTGGATGAATACAACGACATTGTGGATGAATACAACGACATAGTCTGGATAAGGCAACGAACAGTGGAGATACAACGACATAGTGGGATGAATACAACGTCATAGTGTATGAATACAACGACATAGTGTATGAATACAACGACATAGTGAATGAATACAACGACATAGTGTATGAATACAACGACATAGTGGATGAACAACGATATAGTGGGATGAAGACAACGACATAGTGGATGAATACAACGAATAGTGGATGAATACAACGACACAGTGGATGGATACAACGACATAGTGGATGAACACGACATAGAGAAGAATCCCACACAAAGAAGAATACACGAAATAGTGTATTAGATGAATAACAACGACACCTTGGATGAATACAACGACAAGTGGATGAATCAACGACAGCAGTGTATGACTACAACGACAAGTTGGATGAATACAACGCATAGGTGGGATTAATACAACGACAAGCAGTGGATGATAACGACATAGTGGATGAATAGAGAGAGGAAGAGAGAGAGAGTATGTGTGTGGCAGACAAGCATACCCATCCACCTCTACAAAGTCAAGAGTTATGACAGCTGGTCTTTGTCCTCCTTGCATTTCAATTCCTGTCGATTGCTTTCCAATGGGCTGCCTGCCGTTCCTGGGAACATAGTCAGCTGCATGCTTTGTTAGAATGTCTGCCTGAATGCTTGGCTGCCTGCCTGCCTGCTCACCTGCCTGCCTGCCTGCCTGCTGCCTGCCTGCTGCCTGCCAGCCTGCCTGCCTGCTAGCCTGCCTGCCTGCCTGCCTGCCTGCCTGCCTGCCTGCCTGCCTGCCTGACTGCCTGCCTACCTGCCTGCCTGCCTGCCAGCCTACCTGCCTACCTGCCTACCTGCCTGCCTGCCTGCCTGCCTGCCTGCCTGCCTAACTGCCTGCCTGTCTGCCTACCTGCCTGCCTGCCTGCCAGCCTACCTGCCTACCTGCTTGACAGCCTGCCTGCCTCCCTGCCTTTTCCATTTCTGTTTTTGGTTGGCTTGCTGGCCGGCTATATGTCTAGCTCCCTGTCTATATCTGGCTGACTGATAGCTTGCCAGCTGGATCTGTCTGCCTGTCCGCCTTACCATTTGTACAACTGGCCGCCCACGTAAATTTCCAACTCATTCCTTAAATCAGAGTATAATTACGTACAACACTAAATTGTTCTCCAAGCCCCCTCCTTCCTCTCTCGTGAAGTAGAAGACCTAACGAAGGCGACGTTTACAAATGACCACCACGAAGGAAAACTACACTCCGTCCTTAATCCTTTGAACCCATTACTGGCCACGCGGAACACTGAGGTTTATGCGTGGGTGCGTTCTTACTGCCTTCGTGCACGAGTGCATTCTTACTGCGTTCGTGCACGAGTGCATTCTTACTGCGTGAGTGAGTGCGTTTTTTTTTTTTACCTCGTGCGTGTGCGAGTAGGCACGTATATGTGTAGGTTGTCTAGTGTAAGGCTTCCCGACTTTAATGTAGTAACTTCTATCATACGTGTGGCGGTGCGAGCTCTCGTGTGAGTAGATTCGCACCTAGCATCCCTCTCCTGAAGTCACATTATACCATTGACTTGCCCCTATATATTAGGGTATTTTGGGAGTGTAGAAGGAGTAAGAAGAGGGAGGGGAAAGGAGAGGGAGTGGGGGAGGGGAAAGGGAGTGGGGGAGGGGAAAGGGAGTGGGGGAGGGGGCGGAATCGGATCGTACCATCACCCCTTTAACACCTCTGCTCTCCTTCTCACTTAGGTTTGCACTTTCACGCCCTGCTTGATTCACTCCCACGCCCTGGGTGACACTGTCACGCCCTGGGTGACACTCCCACGCC
Source organism: Procambarus virginalis (assembly GCA_020271785.1). Taxonomy (NCBI): domain Eukaryota; kingdom Metazoa; phylum Arthropoda; class Malacostraca; order Decapoda; family Cambaridae; genus Procambarus; species Procambarus virginalis. Next base: position 6,490,601 of record WNGS01066681.1, on the reverse strand, counting down.
CTGGGTGACACTCCCACTCCCTGGGTGACACTCCCACGCCCTGGGTGACACTCCCACGCCCTGGGTGACACTCCCACGCCCTGGGTGACTCTCCCACGCCCTGGGTGACACTCCCACGCCCTGGGTGACACTCCCACGCCCTGGGTGACTCTCCCACGCCCTGGGAAACTCACCACCGGGGTTCTGAGCGAGCGTGCCATCCTCAGACCGGAAACGAATAGTTCCTTACAAGTATAGTGCGACGGAGGACGGGTTCAGGGGGACGCTATGTGACCGGCATATAAGGGGGGGGGTATATTATAGAACACCTCTTTAGAATATGCTTCGAAGTGAAGATATACATCCAATGGAGTGACTGAACCAGAGACAGAGGGAGGCATAGAGAGGCAGAGTCCGACACAGAGACACAGACAGAAGAGCTCTACAGAGCCTTCATGGCCCTGGGAGAGAGAGAGACTGTCACTCTGCTTCATGACGCCGGTGTTGGAAGTTAATCCAAATATCACCACGGAAATTGACGACTGTTTATTTAACTTGGGAGTCCTGGCGCCAGGCTCCGGGGGGGGGGTGGAGGGGGGGACTCATCCTCCACCCTCACCCACTCCCTCGGCCTCTCACCCACTCCCTCGGCCTCTCACCCACTCCCTCGGCCTCTCACCCACTCCCTCGGCCTCTCACCCACTCCCTCGGCCTCTCACCCACTCCCTCGGCCTCTCACCCACTCCCTCGGCCTCTCACCCACTCCCTCGGCCTCTCACCCACTCCCTCGGCCTCTCACCCACTCCCTCGGCCTCTCACCCACTCCCTCGGCCTCTCACCCACTCCCTCGGCCTCTCACCCACTCCCTCGGCCTCTCACCCACTGCCGACGACACTCACACGGCACTCTAGCACAGGGATTCATACCCACGGGAACCCATACTCCTTGTGGGCATGGGGGTACCAAATAATCTGGGTAGGACACTATCTGTGAAGGATACTAACATCTCTCTCTCTGCCTGTAGCTATCTCGTATATTTGCGAGTTGCTTTTTTTTCTATAATTATGATCAAATCATTATGATTTTCTGTCAGCCGTTGTGTTCCTATGAAAAGTAAAACCAATGCTGACATCTTCTGAAGTCATACGGGTATTCGGTAGGATTGGAGGTAGTAGTGGTAAGGATTTAGACAGCCATGGGGGAAGGAGGGTATTGGGACATATTGGCTAATCCATTTGACGTCTGTGAACCACCAAACTACCTAATTGGTAAGCTGTGAATCAGTCTTAAGAACCCCCAAGACGGATCTTTCAGCGGCAACGTGAAGTTTATTTCATACATAACATATTATATATGTTAATATATGAAATATATCATATTTCATATTTTTATTTCATACAACTCTATGGGCTATAGT
>WNGS01066681.1:6477872-6489195 GCA_020271785.1 Procambarus virginalis | reverse complement strand
TACAGGTTAGACTATGTAGTTTATGATGATGTATATCTGGAGACACACTATCAATCAAACCTTAAAATCTTCGGGTTGCTGAGGTGAGTGATTTGGTGAGATGGCATACAGAAATGTCCCAAAGTCTTAATTCATTTGTAGTGTGGTTCAAATACAGTATGCATATTATTCTAGTGAACTCTATTAATTAAAGCAGGTTGATACGCACTAAGTAGCCAACTACCAGCACAGGTATGACCAAAGTCTTCTCTTGGCTCAGACTAAAACTTGTATCAGCATATATTTTGGTGATATACAGGTTCAGCAATACAAATTATATCTTAATTTGTGTTGCATTTACAGATTTTATTTTAATGTAATATTATAGGACAATTTTCTTTCAATACATAAATAAGTTATTCAAAAACCTATGGTACCATTTTTAATCCACTTAAGAAAATAGCTTCATTGATTACAGGACTAGCAACGTTACATTAGTGACTGCATTTTGGACACATTATTACTTGTTTTCATTTTTGCTCTTAACCAAAAAAAAAGCACAGCATCTTGAGGTATCTCACATGACCTAGCCTTTACCTAACCTGTTGCAATCTGTCCTAATTAAACAGAAGCTAACTTTTCACAAGAAAGTGTGGATGGACAATAAACAAACCAATTGTTAACCAAAGCACTAATCAAAGATGACAATGAGAGTTAGATAATAATTGAAAGTAAAATATAAAGCACTAATCAAAGATGCTAATCACTTGTACTGGTCAAATGTCAATTAAAGGTATTTGTGGAGTATGTTTAAATGCCAAAGTTAGATGGCTTAAGTATGAATCGTATTAGAATGAGTTTTTACCATTAATTTTTGTTAATGCAGGTTACCCTGCCAAATGGGGAAAGCGCAAAATCTCGTTTGCAATTTTAGTGGTTGCAGCGGGGGCTTGGTCAGGGGAAGTAGGAGGTCTAGTTGGCATTGGGAAAGGCAATGGCATCTTGTCTGTTCCGATTCGTTGAGCCAAGGTATGTGAAAAAAATATATATATGTTATTCAATCTGTGTACTGTATTTAGATTTCATGAAGGCTAACTGTGGTTGATGAATACCTGCCAGGATAATTACTATGCTTTATTATCTAGAATCAAACATCTCATGTTTATGTTTAGTTATGTATAAATTAAGCTGTACATTTTGATATTGTAAACTTTGATGCTGTCTTGTCACAGGTTTATTGTGCTGCATATTTTGTTTAGTTTTAGTACTGTTAAGGAACTTCCATTTTATGTTTCACCATTTTATGTTGAGTTATTCATTTTCTACAGATAAAGTCACTATATCTTGGCTGAAAATTAGACACCCAAATCACCCATCTGAAAAGAAAGGAAGCTATTACACGACAATGATTCAGGACGAACTAAACCATTATCACTGTTCTTTTCAGATGTATGAATGGGCATCTTTATTTTTTATCTCTTTTTTTTTTTTTTCCCCCATTACTTTCCTCTCCCTATTATTTTTCACTGAGACTGCAAAGCTTTCACCTTTTCTGCTTCTTTGCCAATTAACATGTATCACTGATGGACATTATTGTAGTTTAGGCCTTTGTAATTTTTGTCATGTATTACTCTAGACAACTTACTTCAAGGGAAGTACAGTACTTGACTTACAGTTACAGTATTCGACTTATGACATTTGTGTTTGACAGTTGCCAGTGCTTCCTCAGTCATCTGTCTTGTGCTTCAGCTTGATAGTGGTATGGAATGGAGATTGTCAAATTTGTTGAAATTAAGAAGACCCCTTAATCATGGTTGATAAGATAAAAAAATTTGGCTGCATCAGGACCAAGAATGAGAAGAGTCATAACAGGAAATGAAAGGTCACATGATAAGGCAATCACAGAAAGGAAAAATATTAGTATAGATTGCATGTGTGTACAGAGTAACCACCCAACAAATTGGCACTAGTAACAAATACAAGGCTAGAATTTTATAACTTTTACCTCTTCCCTGAGGTGCCCAACCACTTGGGCTGGACGGTAGAGCGACGGTCTCGATTCATGCAGGCCGGCGTTCAATCCCCGACAGTCCAAGTGGTTGGGCACCACTCCTTCCTTCCCCCCGTCCCATTCTAAATCCTTATCCTGACCCTTTCCAAGTGCTATATAGTTGTAATGGCTTGGTGCTTTTCCTGATAGTTTTCTTCTTCCCTGAAGTATTTAAAGCTTGTTTCCTCTTTCAGTATTCCCTCAGTTCTATTCTAGCTAGATTAACTATGTCTTGCCACACTATCGGGTCTACAAATCCACATCATATCATTTCTTTCAAATGCCATAACCACAATTTTTCCTATATTATTGTTGGACTTTCTTTTCTCTACTCTCAGCAAAGGACACCGCATCACTTTCATCCAGACATGTCAATAACAACAGTTTATTCCCATCATAATCTGCTTCCACTTCTGTTGTTGTTGTTCATTTTGACTACTTAACTAACCCTGGCTTTTCTACTCTATACAATTTGATTGAAGCAGGCCTGATGTGTGTAATGTATTGCTGATTATTATAACATAAATGACATTGAAGTAGAAAAGTTGAAAATGACGCTCTGATTAAATATTTTGTCATTAAATTTGAGCACATTATTACTTTATATCTAAGTATTAACAAGGTGATCTCAACTTGTAAATTATTTAACCTGAATTAGCACTTAGTTACTTGCTATATTTTTATTTCAATTCTTATATGAATAATTGTTATAATAAACTTTCTCTTTTTATATGTTATAAATGTAATATTCCTATGAACTATTGAGACATATTGAACATTTTCTGGACATTTGAGCTTAAGGTGATGTGTATTATTCCAGAAAACGATATGTATACTGTGTCCATGCTCCAGATGGTCCAGGGCTAAACAGTCCACTGGTGATTGACCCTAATGGCACCTACTTTAGACGTGAGGGCTTAGGTGGTCTCTTCCTCTGTGGGCAGTCACCAGGAGATGATAATGAGCCTTCAATAGACAATCTTGAAGTTGATGAGACATTTTTCTATGATACAGTATGGCCAAATATTGCCGCTCGTGCTCCTTCATTCCAAAACCTAAAGGTATGAAATTTATAGGCTTTATAGATTTTTACCCCTTGTTTTATATTTAAACCGATAATGTTTAACTTGGGGTCTCTTAATACTTAAAAATCTCACTGGTTTGGGTGGTCAAGCTTTTTAATTCTGAACATATTTAAGTTGTTTTGAGAATATACTGTATATTCTGTATAAATATTTGTTCTTCATATCTTGTATACAGTATTTTGTTTATTATTGACAGCTGAGGAGTTCATGGGCCGGTTATTATGACTACAATACCTTTGACCAGAATGGCATCATTGGACTTCATCCACTCTTCTCCAACTTCTTCATTGCCACAGGCTTCAGTGGTCATGGTAAGTTTTTTACGGTGATGAATAAGGATTTAGTTGAGTGTAAGTTAAGAATGAATATCTGGAAGAGAATAAGAAGTTAAGAGAAGCTGATCTTTGGGAAGTGGGAAGGAGTAAATCTTTATGCTTCATCCAAGTGGCTTCATAGTTGCAATACATATGCTACACAATCACTTTGGGGATTTTACTGTGGTAACTCGGAAGGGTAGTACAGCCATTAACCTTCTCTTAAATGTCTTTTTTGAACTCGCTTGTCTTCTGCTGTTTAACTTCTTTTGTAAACTTTTTTTTGTAATTCTTAATGTGATAGCATTTGTCTTATATATTTACTGATGAATGCATGACTGAATAACTAATAAAAACTACAATAGCTTTAGATTATAGAGCTTAAGATGAGCTCTGTATTATGACATGCAGAGGCATCCGAGAACCCCTTTTGATTGCCTGTCTGCATAATTATTAATAATTTAATTTTAGTTCTGTTTGCACAAACAGTTAACACTACTAACAAACAAAAATTTATTCAATATATTTTTTACCAAATTAGCATCAACAAAATTTCATCACATGTTTTCTGCATTGTTATTACAGTTTTGTTTACTTTATTAATCCTTTTTAGAAAATCCAAATTACATACTTTTAACAAAGCTTCAGTATTGGAATTACGCAGCTTTAATTTGTCTTCTGATCTTTAATAAATTTTGTGTATGAGAGAGGATGTTAGTTTTGGTGGGTTTATTCTTTGGGAATACTGTGGTTCAGTACTGTAGTCACTTAACACACTATTTATAGTGAGGACATATAAAACGAGATCTTAGGGGTGTATAGTAACAGAAATAATGCAAGTACCAAAAATCTTACATGACTTTTGGTGGTGTGCCTTTTTCCAGGTCTCCAGCAGGCTGCAGGTGTGGGCCGAGCCATCATGGAATGCATCATTTACGGGGAGTACCGCTCTATCAATCTAGAACGCTTTGGCTTTGAGAGGCTGCTTGGGAATGAACCTCTTCTGGAGAAGAATTGTTATTAAGAACACACATAATAGTTAAAGAGTTTAACATATTCAGGGCATTTGTAAAATAAAACATGCTTTAATTATACTGTACAGTTGCTGTACTGAATGAAGTTAGATATATAGTGTATAAATATAATTAATATAATTAAACATTATTTTAAGACATTTGGCAGTCAGCTGTACCAATTGTTTAAAGAACTACACAATTGTATATTTTTTAGTCCAGTGGACTTTAAAATAAAGCCTAAAAATAATTAAATGTTATTTTTCTTTCCATTTTGCCTTTTGACAGTTGTTTAATAGGCATTAATCAATTTATGTACAAAATATATTATAAATGAGCATCAGAAGGTGGTGTGTGCTAAAGAAGTGTACTTCTGGGCATATGTGGAAATTATATTACCTAATTTGTTTGCTGGCATATCTTCTAAAATTTCCTAATTTTTGGAAAAATAAATTTGGCACTAAAAAAGTCACAAATTCCCAAACAAAAATCTAAATCCGCCAACAAAAATTCAAATCTGATGAACAAAAAATTTCAAATCCGCCTACAAAAAAAATCCAAATCTGCCAACAAATAATTCCAAATCCGTCAAAAAAAAAAATCCAAATCTGCCAACAAGACGCTTCAGCCTCAACACAGCAGACAACCAGACTGGCTGCATAAAGCTTCCACACCAAGCTTCCCGCACCAAGCTCCTCGACTCCACCAACATTCAGAATGCTGTGCTCTACGCACACCCCTCATCTGAGTTCTCTACCCCTGATCTCGCTCGGCCATCTGCTCTGCTCCAGGCTTCGTCTCAACTCCTATGACATTTCACTACACTACCAACAACCCAATTACTGTAACCAAGACTACTAAATACAGTAAATATACATTGTGACAGGTTGTGGTATCGCAACTCTACTGAACCAAGGTGGTATGGCTCTCCATCAAACAACTAAACAAAAATGCTGCTTTTGGCCCTTGCTGTGTGGAAATCGCAGGTAAAAACAAGCGGAAGTCATCAAATAAACAATTAAAACAATTTACTGAAATATTAATGAACAAATATGGCACCTGAGAACACTTTTTTTTTTGAGATATATACAAGAGTTGTTACATTCTTGTACAGCCACTAGTACTCATAGCGTTTCGGGCAGGTCCCTGGAATACGATTCCCGCCGCGAAGAATCGTTTTTTCATCCAAGTACACATTTTACTGTTGAGTTAAACAGAGGCTACAGTTAAGGAATTGCGCCCAGTAAATCCTCCCCGGCCAGGATACGAACCCATGACATAGCGCTCGCGGAACGCCAGGCGAGTGTCTTACCACTACACCACGGAGACTGTAACTTGGCAATCATACCCTTCAAAGGTGAATAAAATAATATGAAAATTAATAAAAGAATAAACTGTGCAAGAAATACAATGAAAAGAATACATGAGTAAATACTGGTGGTGCTGAAGACAACTACTATACCACCACAGCATCCAGCACAAAACGTAGGCTGAGGGCAGACGACGTTGCAGGAGGCTAAGGTGATCCAAGAGCACTAAGAGAGAGAGACAGACTCCCTTGGGTTGTTGTTGTTGTTTGTTGTTTTAGATTCAGCTACTCAGAACAAAAGTTCCCAGTAGCACGGGCTATGGTGAGCCTGTAGTGGACTTACCTGGCCCAGGAGCGGGGCTGTGTGTTCCCTTGGGAGCAATCTTTACAAGATTGTAAATACTGTACTATTCAATGTATTCTCACAAACCCTTTGTTCCTTCTTGTATATATATAAATAAATAAATAAATCTGAAGTAGTAACGTAAATGCCAAAACTTTACTTCAAATTAAAATCCATATAGAAAAAAATCCTCGGGAACGATGGAGGAGACCCTTGGCAAGTATTCGGTTTTCTGTGCCAGTCGAGGCCACTAGAGACAGATAGTGGCCTTCAGGTAAATAACAAGTATATAACAAAATAAAAATGAAACGAAGAATGTTTTTCCTTAAGTTAACCTTTTTCGTTTTCTGTAAAATCTTTATTCCATAGAAAATTAAACAATATGCAAGGATTAACTAAAGAAAATTTGAAATTTTGGTTTTCCTTTTTCGGAGGCACAAAGTCCATTAGACTTATTGAGGTGTTCCTATAGGTAAATGACTGAACTTTCCCAGGATGCAATCCACAACAGTTTGCTAACTAATGGTTACCTATTTATTGTTAGGGAACCGAGGTATCAGGTGAATGGAAACGATAACTAAATTAAGTATGTGTTCTGCCATATAACGTTTCTGGATTAAAACCAATAGTTTACATCTAATTTTCAGTTACAAGGCGAAGAGTCAGTCTTAAAATAAGGTATAAAACTAATGACTGAAGGATGCATTGAGAAATTGTAGTAATTAAATTAACATAATTATATAGGGTCTTGGTAGTTAAGTTGGGTACGTTACCTGCTTGATGGGGTTCTGGGAGTTCTTCTACTCCCCAAGCCCGGCCCGAGGCCAGACTTGACTTGTGAGAGTTTGGTCCACCAGGCTGTTGCTTGGAGCGGCCCGCGGGCCCACATACCCACCACAGCCCGGTTGGTCCGGCACTCCTTGAAGGAAACAATCTAGTTTCCTCTTGAAGATGTCCACGGTTGTTCCTGCAATATTTCTGATGCTTGCTGGTAGGACGTTGAACAACCGTGGACCTCTGATGTTCATGCAGTGTTCTCTGATTGTGCCCATGGCACCTCTGCTCTTCACTGGGTTCCACTCTGCATTTTCTTCCGTGTCGCTCACTCCAGTACGTTGTCACTTTACTGTGCAGATTTGGGACCTGTCCCTCCAGTATTGACGTTCTTTACTATCACTCAAGGATACCGAGCTGGACAAAAATGGTTGGGCATGTTTCCTTTCACCTGATGTCTTGTTCGCCTATTAGTAAATAGGTACCCGGGATTTAGTCAAGTGTTGTCGAATTGCATCCTGGGAAGATCAGTAGTTCGACCTTGGTATGGTCGAACGATGCAGTTATTATTATTATTATTGTTATTATAATCCTAACCTATTATTATTAATATTATTATTATTATTATTATTATTATTACACTACGTACCTCGCTCTGCCTTGGTAACACTATTATTCACACATCACTCCATATATTATCTAACGTATCTACGCCTGTGGATCTACAACACAAAATTACCTATGACTCATAATTAACAGAAATCACCAATTAGAATAATAAGAATTTTCAATCCCAGACAGCATTCAACTGCTTTACTTAAATACTTGAACATGTTCTGATTGATTGATGAAGATTAAGCCACCCAAAAGGTGGCACGGGCATGAATAGCCCGTAAGTGGTGGCCCTTTTGAGCCATTACCAGTATCAAGAGCTGATACTGGAGATCTGTGGAGGTGCGACTGTACCCTGCGTGACGGGAGATGTCTCCCGTCGAAGAACAAGTTCAATAGCAAGTCGCTACACATACTCCCATTTGTACTTTATATCTATAAAACACTGAACCGCAATACTAATCCTGACCTCAAACCCTTCCTAGAGGGCTGTAACCGACCTCACGAGAAATAAATATTTTTTTTCATATTCCTAGAGTACGGCTCAACTAGAGTAGATATTAATGGGACTCGATAGTACATTCGGGTTCGTTCTCGACGCACAACTGAGAATTCCGGGTTCGAATCCCAGGCGGGACAGAAATGGTTGGGCACATTTCCTTTCACCTAATGCATCTGTTCACCTAGCAGTGAGTAGGTACTCAGGAGTTAGTCAGCTTGTTGTGGGATGGTATCCTAGGCGGGGCCAATAATTCGGTGTGGTGTGAGGGGGGGGAGAGACCTCGATAAAAGCCTAACGTGTATGAATACACCCTGGCTACCTGTCCCTCCCATACAGAGAATTATATGCGATACAAACAAAGGGGTCCCAAATTGTGGAATAATCTTCCGAATGTAATTAAAAACTGTAATTTCCTAACATTAATTTCATTTTTTTAGGAAACATTTTTTCTGAAAGGAATTTTTTTTAATTTTTTTTTTTAGGAAATTTTAACTAACTAATTTTCAATCAATGTAAGAAACAAGCAACACACAAGTCTTGCTTGCTTGAGAGCTTGTTTAAATCTGAGCGAGCGATACAATGTTCGAATTTGTACTGTTACTTGTTTGTGTTGCAAATATATGTAAATGCTCGCACTAATTGGTTAGTTTCAACATTTCCTTTTAAAATAATTGTGTGAATTTATTCCAAAAAATGCCAATATTTAGATAACTGTTTGTGTGATGGTACGTTTTTCATTGTGCATATTATTTTATATAATTTCTTTTGATCCAAAAAGGCTTATTCCCATTTCACGCTTCATTATCCCATTACATTTTAAATTTCATTGTCTATTCCATTCTCAATTTCTCTTTACCACATAGCGTGTTCAATTTTGCCTTTGATTCACTCTATTATGTTTTCTTTTTACTTCCCTCTCATGACGTACCTATTAATTTGGCAGCAAATGTATATGTTTATCTCTGAGAATGTTTGGTAATATGTTTATTGTTTGTGATGATGTGTATATGTATCTATTAACACGATGCACTGAACGGGGTGAGAATAGCTTGAGCTACCTCATCCCTTTGTGTGTATTTTACCTCAATAAACTTACTTCAATTTCATATTAATTTGCCCATCACCTAGCAGTAAACAGATACCTGTGAGTGAGGCAGCTGTTGTGGGCTGCATCTTGGGGTAGTGTCCGGCTTTGACCCAGAGGGGGGGGGGGGTGACGCGATAAATAATGGGAATAAAACCATCGCATGTAAATATAACTTTCCCTTTGGTAAATGATGAACTGTAATCCTGTGCAAACTAACTCAATTATACCATGGCGGAAACAAATTGGCAAAAGTTCCTTTCACACTGATGCCACCTGTTACCTAGCAGTAAATAGTTACCTGGGAGTTAGTCAGCTGCTACGGGCTGCTTCCTGGGTGTGTGTGTGTGTGCGTGTGTGTGTGTGAAAAAATAGTAGCTAATAACAGTTGATTGATTGACAGTTGAGCGGCGGGCCGAAAGAGCAGAGCTCAGCCCCCGCAAGCACAACTAGGTGAATACATGTACAACCATTCATGAATAAAGTTTTTGATTTGACTTATTTTTTTTACCAAACCCTCGAAAATGTCAACAATGCAAAGCGCGCGCCACTCAGCGACGACTGTCTGAACCACCCTGATTGGTCTGCTAGCATTCATTGCGAGTGGGGACTCCTGGTTCATCCTTGACGACGAGCGGACGTCTGGACACCACCTCCGCCTGGGAGTCGCCGGATCACGCTCTGTTTTCGCGTTTTGTCTTTGCTACTGCGGTTTGGCATCCCTCTTCAACGGTCCGGTTGTACGACGCCTGGCGCACATATCGCTTTGGGTCCCGGGATTGTTGATAGATTTTTTTGACGTGTTCTGGCTGGTTCTCCCGGCGGGGTGGCGGTGTTCAGGGGCCGGCTTGGCCGAGAGGTGCCGGGGGTTGGCGGGTCTTGGTGGGCTCCTGGTGTGCCCTCAGACGTGGTGGGCGGCTGGCTTCTGCTCTGCCGGAGGACACTGGATGACTTTTGCGTTTTAGTTGGGGGCCGATTTTTTGGTTTTGGTTTTGAGGGACTCCTGGGGCTCCCCAATCATCTGCCTGTCTGTGTTTCTTTGCCACATGGCATATTAGTTTCCAGTGATTGGCGTCACTTGTTTCGCGATTTGACTTGGCGTTTCACCTTTCCGGGCTTCGCGATTAACCCTTAACGGGTACGCCGGGGCGCATCCGATCCTACGATCGTCGTCGCCCTTACCTTGGAGTGTTTCCGGGGCTTAGCGACCCCGTGGCCCGGTCGTCGACCAGGCCTCTTTGTGCTGGACTGGTCAACCAGGCTGTTGGACGCGTCTGCTCGCAGCCTGACGAATGAGTCACAGCCTGGTTGATCAGGTATCCTTTGGAGGTGCTTATCCAGTTCTTTCTTGAACACTGTGAGGGGTCGGCCAGTTATGTCCCTTATGTGTAGTGGAAGCGTGTTGAACAGTCTCGGGCCTCTGATGTTGATAGAGTTCTCTCTCAGAGTACCTGTTGCACCTCTGCTCTTCAAAGGGGTATTCTGCACATCCTGCCATGCCTCCTGGTCTCATGTGGTGTTATTTCTGTGTGCAGGTGTGGGACCAGCCCCTCTAGTATTTTCCACGTATAGATTATTATGTATCTCTCCCGCCTGCGCTGAAGAGAATACAGATTTAGGCTCTTTAGTAGGTTCCAGTAATTTAGATGTTTTACTGTTCTTTGTTTTACTGTGCTAAATCAACAACAACAACAACAACAACATTGCGAGTGGTGTCATTTTTGGTCATAATAAATATATATAAATTGTAACTTGCCGTTGTAAGTCATGACGTTGAAACCGTTCCTTCACTCCATCCTCGTATTCCCGGGATCCTCACTGGAAGATTAGGAAGATTAGATTAGGTTCCAGAATATTTCTTTAAAGGCATACAAGAGACAACAGCTTCAAGCTCAACAAGCCACAATGCAGGACTGAAAACAGGAGATGCTTTTTCACCCATAGGGTTATAAACCACATGGAACTGCCTACCCGCAGAAGTCGCAATTACCAAGATATTACTTCAGTTCAAAATGCCTTGGGAAAAATCCTCAAAAACAATAGGGGGAAAGTTTGATAACCCGCAGGCTTCCTGTACCCCGTCGAGGGCCACAACATAGGAGCTTCAGGTAAACATCTCAGCTCCTTATGCTCATATACTTTTCAAGGACTATACAGTCCTACGGGCCTAGTAATTTCTCCTGATATTACATTTTTTAGCTTTAAGACTTACTGGAAATACTATCAGAAATAGTGTCAAGGCGAGAATGTGTCATTTT
>WNGS01066681.1:6444518-6467518 GCA_020271785.1 Procambarus virginalis | reverse complement strand
TTTAAATTAAGATATGGGAAAATTTCTTGAAACATTTGAATTTTTGGAAAAATAGATCTAACCTTAGCAGTGACTATATTAATCACATGCACAATATATCTCAAAGTATATAGTCACACTAACCTACATGATGCTAGAACCTAACCAGTGTTGACTATGACCAGTGCATGTTCTATTTATCCTACACAAGCACTGATGCCTACCGCGCTGAACTATCGGCAGTACTGTATGTCTTCTATTGTCATATATGAACACTACGACACCTACCAGTGTCCTTTATTTTCTGCAACACACCAAAATAATTCAGCAAGACAATAAATAAGAAATGTATGTTTAGAAAATTTAGATAATTAGTAGGCAAGATTACAACAGATTTCCCTACTTGCAACAAGAATAACAAGGAAAGGATGGCTCATTTCAAATCATTTATTTTTATATTCAAGCTTCATCAGAATTTATTCTTGAAATATAAATACCCCATATATTACAGATATGTTACTACAGATTATGAGACTACGTCATATACATATTTACTGTGCTACATGTAGCAGGATTAAAGAATGTACACATACCCAGAATATTATTCAATGTATTTTATATGAGGGTACTGTGCTTATATAATTTACATAACCAGTGGTGTAAATACCTTAACAGGTGTGTATAAAAGGCACATCTGTACATTTCCTCTGTCAAAGCAATATCACACTGATAACAGATATTGCAGTGAGAGCTTTTGGCAACAGTAATACAACATTAATGGTGATATTAATGGAAAACTTCAGTATGAAAAACACACAAATTTTAAAGATCAATGCCTACAACACTATTTTTTACCAATATAAATGGAAAGTCCCATGACTGTTAAATCAAGGATCGTTTGCCATCAAAAATATAATATATATATTTTTGTTGTTGCTCTGTAAACCAGTTTTTCAGAGACACAACACAAAGAAAAATATTAAATTCATTAACAATGACTAAGCAATAACTTACAGTATCGGTGTCCTGATCGACTTTACTAAGCGCAGACATGAGCTAAACTTGAATTCATTGATCATGGCAACACAACAGTAACAAGAGAAAATATTGGTTCCTTATCATCCCTGAACTCATGAGGAACACACACAATACCGACTTCCAGTTGAACAGCTTCAATACTTTCTCACAGATGTATCATGTTCTTGTTACTTCATTATGAACAACAGTAACAACCTCTATACAACAACCAAATGTTGTACCAAAGATACAAAGGAGGGCTGAATCTTTTGAATTATAAAGCTCCTGGACAAAATGGAAAGAAAATGGAACCTGATCAAAGTTATCAAACAAGTACAGTCAAAATAATGCTAATCTACTTTCTAAACCATTCTAAAATGTACTGTATACACATCTGTATTGTTAGATCTGCCAAAATGATGTCTTGGCGATACTGATCCAGTTATCACATTGATTAGTGATCTGATAGGATTTAACTTCAAGGTCAAGCAATGGGACAGGTGGCCATTCTGTTCTTTAACTGATGTTACGAGGATAACGCTAAATACTGTTGTAACAAATGTCCACACCCTCAAATACAGTGCTTGTAACAAATTCCTACAGCCCTATTTCTTCACTGATTTAACAGCCATAGCAATGATACCAACTGTGGAGATTTTCATCATATAACCATGTTCTTTTAGTACTGTTTTTTTCCATTCACCATTTCAAATGCAGAGATGCTTATGTACCATGTTATCATTACATATCATATTCATTATTTTCTGCATCACACAATGTTTTATCTTGACATTGATAAGAGCACTATGCTGAAAATAGATGCTTATAAACAAAATCTTTATAAACACAGAGATGTTTTATATAAAAAGATATCAATCTACATACGTATATGAGATAGTGAAAGTATGCACAGTCAGCTGAAAATTCACTTATAATATATTGCACAGTTATGTAGGGAGTCTTTATACTAACGCACTGATATGCAACCTGTCGTCCTACAAAGAACATTGTTTTTCGATCGTACGTGTTATATAAGGCAAAAAATTGTCGTAATAGAAAAGGGAAACGGCTCACGAAAGTGACGTACTGTCTCGTTTTCTGTTTTGGGTCCTCTGGTAGGTTAGGAGGGGGCACTATATATTGACTTTTCTTGTCATTGGAAAACTTTAGGAGGACGGACTGTGATATAAAACTAGGGGGGGGGGGGGGGAATAAAATTCGCCCATTAAGTATAAGTACATTCACCACGTGACAATTTTTAAAGTGCATAAATAATTAGGAGAAAATTTGAATAATTTTTATGAACTATATTGACATTAAAAATAAGTAATTATCAATAGAAGGCACCAAACCGGGAAGGATTAAAAAAAAAAAAACACTACCAAATTATTGTTAAGCTAGTCCAGCAACATCTGTCCCTTGAAAGTGTTAGATTATTCATCTAATTATTTATCTATTTATCTTAGAGTGGGGTTGACGTTTGCCCAGAGAAGATACAGGAATATTGTAGTAAAAGATGGTTAAAGACATATAAAATAGCTTTGATCCTTTCATCACACTTTTTCTACTCGGCAGCATATATAGCTATGGTATATTTTTTACTTTTAACTCAAATATATAATTATCTGTTAGATTAGTGACCTGCCCGAAACGCTATTCATGTTAATAGCTTTACAAGAATGTAAAATAATCACTGCTATATACCGTTATAAACCCAATGTATCTTCTTGTATATGTGTACTCACCTACTCACCTAATAGGTGTACTCACCTACTCGTGTGTGTGTGTGTGTGTGTGTGTGTGTGTGTGTGTGTGTAATTACCTAAGTGTAGTTACAGGATGAGAGCTCCTGTAACTACACTTAGGTAATTACACACACACACACGAGTAGGTGAGTACACCTATTAGGTGAGTAGGTGAGTACACATACACAAGAAGATACATTGGGTGTGTGTGTGTGTGTGTGTGTGTATATATATATATACAAGTGCCTAGTGTGCTTGTGAATATGGATGGATACACTAGTGAAGTCTCTATGCATACCTAATACAATGCATACATTTTCTATAAATAACCCAAGCCACACGTATGTAATGAACAGAAAGGGACAATATTTTGAGCTGCCATGGAGCCTCTAGTCCAGCATAGCCTCAAACGTTGTCCCTTTCCTTTTATGTGTGAGTGGGTTGGGTTATCTGTTTTCAGCCACGTTATTGACCATATCACATTATCTACCACATTATCTATCCTTAACAGAGCTGACCTCAAATTATTATTTGGCCAGCTCCTTTCCCCCGTCCCATCCCAAATCCTTATCCTGACCCCTTCCAAGTGCTATATAGTCATAATGGCTTGACACTTTCCCCTGATAACTCCCTCCATCCTGTATGATCACATTTGAAAATCAGATCCAGGATTGAAAGTACTGTACATTAAAGCCATTTTTAAATGGAAAATTAATATAGTGTACTGTAATGTTAACGAGATCATGCTTCGGTAACTTACACTGGTACCGCTGTTAACTTTAAAATAACTCTAGTCTTCGGCATGCAGTTGGCGACTTAAATAAAAGTGGACATGATATTAGAACAACCATCTGTCAAGAACTATTGTGATGGATATACCGTCAATATCCCGACTCCCACTTCAATGGGTGGGTTGACGTTTGCCCAGAGAAGATACAGGAATATTATAGTAAAAGATGGTTAAAGACATACAAAACAGCATTCATCCTTCCACCACATTACTTGGTGAACCATGCTACTGCACCTACTCGGCAGCATATATAATTATGGTATATATATTTACAGTTTTAACTCAAATATATTAACTGGTCTACTATCACTGGCAAGACATACTACACTTAAAAGTAAAAACTCTTCATAAAAAACACATTAGATAAGTTCAATTCTTAAATAAAAAATCAACCCCCAACAAAAACAAATACATTTAAGTTAATGGCATTCAAACCTTATACTGTATATCACATTTTCAACAACCATACACTTCATAATTTATTCAAATAAATAAACTAATCTGGATAAATCTATAAGCAATGATACATAGCATCAAACCTTATCCCACACCCAAGATTCAAAACCATGTTCATACACAAAGTACCTTAAAGAATTCGTTGTAATATATCATTTATATTTTTAATTATATTATCTGTATTAAAAACTACAATTTTCATTATCTGATATAATGAACATAATACAGTGCTATAACTGTACATTCACTAACTGATTTTCTAACACTGGGCAACATTGGTATGCTAATTTCATGTCTCATAATACTGGGTAGTTTTAAATAAAAAACAATCAGTATCATGGATTATCATCAATGATTTAATACAGATAATAATCCAGGTTTTTCTAATCTAGACTCTTATTACACAATAGACAATACAAGAAAATAACAATACCTAATCATACCTTCACTGTTCTGGTCTGAAATTGCACCTGTACTGAATTTTCTAAATGCCAGACCCTTTCTTCTTAAGTTTAGAGAAAAGAGGAGGTGCGGGAGGAATCCGCACAGTTGCTTTAGAAGACAGTTTCTCCATTGCCATTGGATCAGGGTTCCTTTCCTTCACGCCACGGTGGTGCAGATTAAGTAACCTCGGTATTTTCGTTTGAACGAACCTCACCTGTTCCAGAGTCATCTTCTCACAACCACTGACATCTAAGTACCGTAAGGTGTAACAGTTGCTCAGACTGTCTAGGGCATCATTTGTCAGCTTCACACACATCTGTGCATAGAAAACAGTTCATAATTATAATAAGTTACTACAAATGATGCAAATGCCAGGAATTCTAATTGCTTTTATGTAAAGTAAAATTGTCTCAATTTAAGTGTACTGTATCTTATAAACAAATTAAATCCAGTTTACATCCAAGAAAAATTCACATATACTGTATAAATATTTATACTGTATATATATTAAATAATTCCTACCTGTAGATCCAATGTTTTGATACGTTTAAGGTAGTGAGCAATGACAAGTATGACATGATCAGTTGTCTGGCCACATTCTGCAAGCATGAGCACCTCAAGACTTGGACAATGTCGGGCCACTGCTTCCAGACCACTCTCTCCAACCTAGAAGTATTATTTTTGCATTTTAAGTTAAACAATACCAGCTTTTTCTGTAAGTGTAAAAGGTAAGTTGGGGTCGACATTCATATACTAAGTAGAAATAGTTGCAAGGCATACCCCATAAAAAATATCCAGTACTCAAATAAAAACTATATACAAAGTACAGTACTCAATAAAAACAATATGCAAGTACAGTACTCAAATAAAAACAATATAAAATTTTACAATACAATATGCATACAATTTTTATCTTAAATAGTTATCAATTACATAAAAAGAGTAGTGAATAAAGTGAAAAGCTTCATTCTGTTCTGCCCTTCAGTTGCCCCCGACCCAAACACCTGCGTCAAACCAGGACAGTCTTGGATACACCAATGTTCTATTGACAAGTACCATGACAAGTACTGTAACAAGTACCTTTGTTAATGGTCTTAAAGAGTAATACAAAGAGGTAGACACTGTGGAATTCTCAATCAAACTTGTACAAGACAAAGGACCAAATCAACTCAAATCTGCCTGCAAGCAATACTTATATTCACAAGGAACACCAATAATCACTGCTAATTAGGGGGTTTGCTCTAGTTACTACCTCCTACTGTAAACAGATGGCAGCACCCTACAGAACAACAGGGGCAAGAGTGTTGGCAGCTCTCACTTGAAGCCAATGCAACATTCCAACAGACTTAAGGAAACCAGAAAATAAATAAACACAATGGAAGGCAATGCATGTAGGGCATAACAATGCACATCACAACTATCAAATCAACAACACATACAAAGGGCTACAGCTTCAAGCTCAACAAGCCACAATGTAGGATAGAAAACAGGAGATGCCTTTTGAACCATGGGAATATAAATTCATGGAACTGTCTGCCTGCTGAAGCCATAAATGCCAAGACATAATTCAGTTGGAAAAAATTCTTAGGAAGAATGGTGGGTACATTTGACAAGCCATTGGCATCTTGTCGATGTCATAGCGGCAATATAGAGGGTGGTCCTCAGGTATATTCATTTCACTTACAAACTGATTTGTTCTTTTGTCTTATTGACAGTGGTCAAGACTGAGAATACAGTACTTCAATGTCTGTCTTCCTTGTACAGTATTATGACAAGAACATTTAGAAAGAAATTAATTTAATTATAACATTTACTTTGCTAAAATACCAAGAAGTACAATACAAACTGCCTGACAGTGTGAGAGATTGAGGTACTGAAGCTCCCTTAGGTGAAAGGCATATATTAAAGTGATGTCCGTGATTCTCTTGCAGCCACACAAGTTCAGCTCGCGTAAACCTGGGGAATTTACGAAAAGAAAAATAGTTATTCAAGATTGTAGTTTTAAATGATGCACATAATTTTATTACAATGTGTTCAAGATATAATTTGTGATCTAGTAATTAAAATCTTTTATGATGGGTGAAATTAATTATATTGATTATATGTTATATATTAGTATTATTATACAATATCTTGAGGTTATCTTGAGATGATTCAGGGCTTAGTGTCTCCGCGGCCCAGTCCTCTACCAGGCCTCCACCCCCAGGAAGCAGCCCGTAGCAGCTGTCTAACTCCCAGGTACCTATTTACTGCTAGGCAACAGGGGCATCAGGGTGAAAGAAACATTTGACGACTATGAATACGAAACAACTATGAAAAGTATTGAAATCCGAACTCTTCTCCATCTGTTCACACTTATTCATCGTATGTTTTCTCATATTGTTCATCTGCTCTCTCGTATTTTCGTACAAACATAAATGGTTATCATATCTCCTATTTTTCTTATGTCTTATTTTAGGCATATCCCAATCCTTTAATCATGTGTCATTGCACATGTTTCTTAATTTTGGAATGCATTTTATTTAGTCTTAGCATATGTTATATTTTGTTTAAGATTGGAAACCATACCAAAGCTGCATACTCCAGTTTAGGTATGTCATATGTTGTAAAGAATTTGTGTAATGTCTCTCTACCCCATGTAAATTTAATATTTTAAAGGCCTATTCTAAAACTTGCCAAATTAGATAGAATTTCCCCATTTTATCCTTTACATAGTTTTCTGGCGATAAAGTATTGCTTAAGAATACCTCAAGATCCTTTTCTTTATCCAATTTTCTTTGAATACTGGCATATTAAATTATATAATCTATAGTTCTTACAGGGGGCCTATTCCCACTGGTTTCCCATGTGTACTAGATATTTGTCATTTAATTAAATTCATCACCCATTTCTTGCTTCAGTCACTTTCCCAGATCTAACTTAGGAATGTTTCAGTGATTATGATTATTGTATCACCTTCAAACATATTCATGTACTGTATTTCTTATGGGAAAATTTGTTTCGGTTTGTGAATTTTTGGTTTAAGAGCTTTCTTTGGGAACGGATTAAATTAGAAAAACCAAGGGACCACTTTATATATATTTGGAACATAAACAGGTCAATATTGGTCCTTGTGGGACCCACCAATGAGTTTATCTCACTCTGACAACTTTTGAAAATGTAAAGACTTAATTAACTTGAACGTGTAAACAACTCACCACTGAGATTTGACACACCGAATTCAGATGATTTAACAATCTGTTCTATGTTGTTCTGTAAATACTTCTTGACTTCTGCTTCTTGTCGAATAATTTTTTCTGCTCTTGACCCGAGCTGCACCTTGAATGGATCTATAATAAAGAACAAAAATGTTCCAACATGAGGGGTATTTTATGGTGTGTGAACTGACCAAGCAATCTTAAATCATCCCTGCCCAATACCCTGCTTTTAACCATGTCGTAGCTCAGTCGATTAAGGCAGCGTCTGGGATGCTCCCGGACGCAGGTTCGAATCCTCGTCAGGGCCCTTGTGGATTTGTTCATCCCTGCCCAAAGTTATCCATTCAGAAAAAGATTACTATGGATGACATGTGTTACAATAACTACAAGAAAAAGCACGTCATACAAAATGTCCTACCAACACACTCTTAAAATCTCTATGTAACGTCATCAGTTTCAGTCCCTCCATTTCCCCATTTCATGACATGGAGAGGCATCAGTCAACAAAAAATGGGAATAATTAAGTGAAATAAAGTTAATGGTATTGAATAAAAAGTCACAACGATTCATTACATTATTCGTATTGCACTATATATATATCATTACAGATTAACATGCAGCATCACACACTAGCAACTACCCACAGCAACATTCAACCACTTTGTAAGACCAGGTGTAAAATGCTGCTCAAGAACTGTCAGTTACAATATAAATACTGCACATTATCTCCTAAATCACTTCCACCAGCCCAACTTTTAAAAAATATTCCCTTTTTTTTACCTTTAACAGTCTCCACTCAGTGACTTCCCTAGATGCTAATAGCAGTAGAAGCTTTATCTTAATTTTTTATCAAAGCCTGGAGGTTAGGTTAAGAACAGGTTCAGACAAAACATGCCATAATACTGTATAGCATTGTATATCAATTTACAGACAGCTCTGAATAGTGTGTGAACAAATATTATATTGCAAATTGCAAATGTACCCTTTTCCTTTACACCAAGGTTCTCTAGTGAGAAACCCGTTGTCTGGATTCCATCCGGGTCCTTTTGACCAAGGCCGTGGCCTGCCAGACCAATGTCTGACACAGCTGTACAGCCATTCAAGTTAAAGATGCGAAGCTTCGTCAAAGATTTACATATAGCCTGTTGATGAAAATACTGTATTAAGACTGAACTCCATATCAATTCATTGTAATTTAGGATATAATGTAAAGGGAGAGTACAGGGATATCAAAGCCCAAATAGAAGATTATGTGATGATAAATCTAGAAACTGAAACATATAGCTCCAAGAAAGCATAACATTCAATTCCAATCAAAGCTTACTACAAAACGGAGGTACAGTATAACTGTACTAAAAACATTGAGGATCTAACCTGAAGACTTTTGTCATTAATGCCAGTGATGCACATAGAGACATCAAGATGCACGAGATTTGGGGCAATTGATGGCAACTTTGCAATAACCTTCCAATCAACTGGTAGTGAAGCCAGGTTGAGCACTCTTAAGTTTGCTCTCACTTCCTTTCCCAAAGCTTCCTCCACACTTTCCGACGTGACAGATTCCAAGTGGGATATATTCAGTTCCTCCAAATTCCTTAACTGTCCAAGAGCTCTGATTCCATTCTGTAGTGAAAAAATGTACAAAAAATATATCCCATAATTTCAAACGGAAACTCAGAAAAGGGGAGATATTGGAGTGCTGTAATGAGGAGAGGATTTTAGATAAGTGTATGCAGTACATAACCGATGAAATGTAGCTAAGTTTAGTAGATAAAAGTCCTTGCTTAATATTACCATTCCAAAGAACCAAGAAATTTATGAAGCAATTAAATATATTTTGCACAGACAAGTACATACAAATGTTATGCAGTGAACACTCAAAAATCCAGATCTCCATATAGTGAATTCCTCTAAACAATGGATAAATTTTCACATAATTTATCTTCCCAAAATTTGGATCTCATTAAACTTGGATTCCATAATATGTATAAAAAATCATACAGAACTAGTATGTGTGAATATGCTGAAACGTGTAGAGTACAGTATTATATCATTTTTTATAAAAAAAAATCCTAACTTTTTTTCACAAAAACACTAGCCAATTTCTTTTTTTACATCTCAGTAAAATGGATCAAGTTTGTAACCATATAATCTGGATTGTTAAGGGTGTAATGTATATACAGTACTGTACAAGGTATGTATATACAGTACTGTGTAAGGTATGTATATACAGTACTGTGTAATGTATGTCCATACAGTACTGTGTAAGGTATCTTAGTACAGTATTTACTTGCATCATGATAAATTTTAAAAAAATTATATATCATGAAAAAACGAAAATGTAATTATAATTATTAATCCATATGCAACTTTTATAGGATGAGAAGGCACTCTCTTTAGAAAAGATGGAAAATGAGAGTAAGCTCTGAATTGGAGTGGATTCTAAAGGTGCAGTAGTTTCGCTATTACAAAGTTTTTAACACGTGGTGTCTATAAGCCAGAACAAGGGCTTTTTAGTACAAGTGTGTGTGTTTCCCTATCAGTGACCATGGGGGAAGAGATCTAGCTCTTCATGCCTTGCCTCCTGGCCGTTTATACCCGACACGCCAATTACCACTCTCATGCTTTTGTATTTGTTTTGTTGTGGCATGTCATAATGCAGTTCAATGACATTTAGCCAGTACAGTACCCCATTTTTACACCATTAATGCAATACTGTGTACCTGAGACCTCCTGACTCACAGTTTTGTTGTCTTCACATACATTTTAGATTATGCTCTTGAATCATGTCACTTCACCACCATCTTGCAAGTTCTTTGTCACAAGATACTCCCTTGAAGAAATTGCAGGTAATGTTAACTTTAGAAATGACCTACCTTGCCTTGCGTTGATTTCGGGGATCAATGCCCCTGCAGCCCGGTCTCTGACCAAGTCACCTATGACATTTTAAATCATAAAATATTTTGAGAGTTCAGACTGCTGCCTCTCTTGGTTGTGAATGTAAACAAATGTAACACATATGGAACACTTAGTCTCTCTGTAACATGTGCTAGCTCATTAATGTTAATTGATAGTCTGATAGAACTATCTTTACTGTGACACTGTATCAAACATATGCCAGCGACAAGGTAGAGCCGACTCTGATGAAGTAGAACCTCGCACTCTCTCAAATTATTTCTCGAAGCTCATTTAACACCATCTAATAAACATGTAACAATCATCTCTACATCATTGGTGAGTACTCATATCTGGCAAGTGGTGGCAGTATTTGGATTTGTATATTTTTTTAAGAAAGGAGTGAAAAAACAGGTTTATGTGATGCGTCTAAAAGTCTTCTTATTTATCCTATAAATATTTGCATTTTATTTATGCAGTTTTTATTTGCATACCTTTTACATACAAAGCATCCAGTGACCTAATTGAGGGCCTACAGTATTCTAAGAGAATACAAGAGTTAAAGGATACCTATATACAGTAACACACAGCCTTTAAAAAGGTTTCACATTCAATTGTAGATAACTGAAAAAGAGACTCGCATATTAAACACAAGCAGCCCACATGTCTTTATAGAAGAATGACACCTCTGGAAGTGAGTCATCAATATAAAGCTTAAAGAACTACAAATATCAATTAAAATTAAAAATACATAATCAACACACGATCTTACATACCTCAGTAACACCCTGACATCTCCGCAGGTTAAGCTTCCTTATATTGGGCAGGTGCTGGCACACAGCTAACACCGCATAATCTGTAATGCGTGAGCATAGACTCAAGTCCAGATCTGTTATGGACTTTTGGTTTTCACACAGAAGCTGAATTCCACGTTTTGACAACTGGTCACATGACATCAAATGCACCGATTCAAGTTTAAGTCCTGGTACCTTTGATAGGTTATAGAGGCCCTCACTGTCAACTATTGTTCTCCCTAAACTAATTTCCTTCAAAGTACTGGACTTCTCCTCTATAAATTTTAATATATGCTGAAATGTTAACACATGATCTGACACAGTGATTCTCCCATCAGCTGGATAGAACCTCTTATGGATGGCTTCATGGAATGTGATCTGACAGCCTGCAAGAGAGAGTTTTCTCAGAGGCCCCACAACTGTAATAATACGAGTGAAGAGAGAATCTGTCAAGTATCTCGAGCAAGCCAGATGTAGTCGAGTCACGTTCTTGAGGGAAGATGAGAGCACTTTAACATCTTCAGGGTTGCTTAAAAGAGTACCTAGAAGATACAAATTGAAGTCATACAATTAAGGAAGTATATATTCAAATCTACCACTTGAACATGTTACAGGCACTCTATACTGATTACTACATTTTCTCAAGAGGAGTGCACACATACATATGTACTGTAAATTCACATAGCTGTCTTATAAATATAATTTGAAAAACTGATAACATCCCCCAAAATAGAACACAATGAATAGTTATGTTTAGAAGTTAACAAATAATAATTGTCTAGCAGACAAGTGAACATAAACTTGTATCTACCTGCCATAAGTAGGTGAGCAAAGCCAACAAATCTAAGGTCTTTTAAGCTGCTACATTGTTTCAACAAGCAGACAAAATCCTGTTGACTGACATCTACATTCATCAACTTCAAGCTCCTCACATTGCTTGAGACTTTCTTCCAAACCTCAGCCAACTGACCCTGTAGCCTGATGTCAACCTCCTGCAATAGTGAAGAGATATTTCTTAACTTCAAGCTGAATCATCAGTATTAACCAATTTCCCACTTCATGGTGTATGAAGGCATTTGTACCAAGCAGACAGGAAACTAGTACATTATAGAAAAAACAGAGTGCCAAGTGTAATGAAATGTCCCTTTCTTGACGACTCAATAATTTCCTTGAGGTTAAGCTCTGGCCATTAATGCTCAGATTAGCTAATGCCAGGTATGATAATGTCTCCCAACTAATCATTGATCAGGAAGTGAAGAGTGGGTGTGTTGCGTGAACTGGCAGTGGGCTGGCTGCCACCTGGTGGTGAATGGCGGGAATGAATCATTGGGATCACTTGTTTAGTAGTTATAAGTTTTGTTCAGCAAATATGATATTAATGTCTATAACATAAAAACAAACCCTCCAAGAAACATAATCAACTATATTCATATATAAGTTCATAACTATAGGTTTAGAGCAAGTCAGTGATCAGTTAAGAAGTTCATACTTGACTTACAAGTACTGTACTGTACTGAACATGACTAAAACATGAGTTGTGTCTTTATGAAGATATTATTATTTATGATTGTGTTCATAATATTTCATAATACTTCAGTTTCACAATGCCATTTTTGTGGAATTAAAACTGAACAGCTAGAAATGATTTAATTAATTACATTCAGAATCTGTTGCAAATGCCAACTGATCCAAGCGTGTTAACGTGCCACATGGAGGCAGTCAACTACAACACAATAGCAGCAGGCAGGTAGTCAAATGCTATGGGATGCTGATGACCAGCAATATTACCAGCAGCTTAAAACACGCACTGACCACTTTGCTAATCATGCCATAGGTAGACGCCAGAAATATTAATGACCAGTCTCTGAAGACGTGAACATCTGCCACCTATCATTTGCACACACTCAGCACCGAACAGTCAAAGTTTATGATAAGATTAGATTTTTATCCACATGCAAGTACTGTACATATCTAGATACTCTAGAAGTAATATCACAAGGTCATTTTGTATTAACAAATATACCGGTACTTTTTCGAAACACAATATACATCTTCTAAAGGATTTACAAAACTAAAGACAAAATTATGGCAGTTTGTACTTTTATGGTAAAAGCTGGACAAGCATAAAAGCAGGTTTACCATATATGATAATACATTGTGATATAATCATATACTGGTATTATATTTACATTTACTAATACTTGAATAGACCTCTACGATTTAATTTAGAGGTCAAATAAATTTCAAGCAGATTTAAGCAGGAAAATCATTTGTCATCTGAGAGCTCAGCTGAACTTTTCAAACCTGAAGAGTAAATTAAAGCCAATGCCAAGTGAGCACAGGTGATATCAATAGGATAACAGAGCAGCAAAGTCCTCCTCAAACAATGCTATAAACAATCCTAAAGAATGGAAGGGTCGTATTTGTTTCCTCCTTGTGCTCTTAAACACACTTGATGCAGGTATATATACTATCTCTAACTGTTATGTAACAGTTAAAGTTTCTTTATCTCAGGAGTGAATAGAGGAGAACTTTGTTGTTCAGTGCTAGGATACACATTGAACTAAAATGTGCAAACACATGGCAAAAGAGAAGACAAACAATTGCAAAAATATATATAAACTAACCCTCCCTAAAAAGACTTCTGGAGCCATTAAGGTTGAGAACACGAAGGTTTGTGCATGACGCTAGGAGACCAACAAAATCAGCTTGACTCATCCCAGTACTATGGAGGCTGAGGGAGCGTACCTCACCTCCCTGACCCAACCACCAATCCCCCCATACCCCACAAATGGACAGGTCCACTTCCTGTAATGGAACGATGGAAGACTATATTCAAATGAAACACTAAAAAAAAAAAGTTGGTAGGAAATACATTAAATATATTTTATGACCAGGAATATTAAGTGAAAAGTGTTAGATGGAAATGAATGACATTGAAAATTAGGAGTTAAAATAATAGAGGTGTAAATGACAAGAATTGATGGGTAAAGTTTATCTTATACACTGTATGTAGAAGGAGATGTTATACTAAGACCATTAAAACCACTATATTGAAAATTAAACTTCAACAAGAGGGTGAAAGAGCTGTAGGATCAAATAAATAAATGAGAATACAATTACATGTATTCAAGCATATTTTATTTTTAAGACTTCTGACCGTTCAGATAAGCTGACCTTTCAGATAAGATAAATATGCAGAAGGAAAAATGATAACAGCATACTTATATGACTGAGGTCCTAAATAATTGAAAGATTGCAAGCGTGATTCCTTATGAACACCAAATGAATTAAAGTAATTGTAAACAGCTCATCTTTATATTTTTCAGGACAGTGGCCAACACTTCATTTGACCTTGGGAACTGGAGATGTGTTAGGTTTTAAATTTTCTACATATTTAATAACTTCCACCATGGAAACTACAGTAGAACCCTCGTTAAATGAATCATCATTTTCTGCATTATTAAACTAACCATAAACATAAAGCCAGATTGAAAATTAACAAGACTGATTTTGACAGTTGACCTAAACCAAAATATTATATGTACCTGTACTGTATTACAGAACACTCAAAATAGCTATTTTTGTATTTTTGGAAAAGTACTGTAAAGAATTTGTGATGACATTAAAGATGGAATACCACAATGGTAATAATGATTGGCATGATGTGTATAGAGATCCTGTGCAATGGTGTGCCTAGTGAAGAGTGGATGTGTGATTAAATGCTAGATGTCTCGGTGAGATCGTCACAAAGCACCGTGGAAATGAGTGTACTGCAGGACTACTTGTTGGAGTTATGTGGTATCTCGAGGGGCTAAAGTAGACAACCTCTGGTTGGAGGATGAGATGTTGACAGAACGTGTGTAGCCACAAGAGGCCAAGACGATGAGGCCAAAAGCAAATATTGTAAAATAATAAGAAACTAGCTATGAGTCCATCTAATATCCCCATCTCAAAGGATGGAATGGGAAAACATATACTGTACTATACTTGCAGTACAGTACAGGAAGAAGTGGACTTTCAACAAAAAAGTATGGCTATAGATGATTGTCAAGCAACTTCCCAGTAGCTTCTCGGTGCTTACAAGCTGGTTTCAGAGGCCTGGCATAAATATAAGACATAGTGGCATAAGCGCACAAGCACCGGAAAGCTACAGAAGAAGCCTTTCCAAGAATAGTGTTGTTGATTTATGGAATACATTGCTGGATAACACTATAGTTGTGGGATTGTTTATAGCTTTCAGGAATAGGTTATATAAAGATGTTTCATGATTAGTTGTGGTTGGATACAAATGGGAGCTACCTTGCAAGGGCCAATAGATCTTCTTCAGGTTTCATTATTCTCACACTCATATGTGTAAGTGAACATGAGATTCAATGTATGCATGCAAATATCCAAGAAAATAAATCATAATAAATCATAAAACTACAAAAATGCCTTAACAATTTATGTAACAGGCAAACCATTTTTTTTTCTTAATTAACAATATTAGGTATACTCAGCAATGTGCTGCTACTGTGTTCTATATGAAAAATTACAGAATGTAGATCAGAAACTAGCTAAGAGTCCATCTAATATCCCCATCTCAAAGGATGGTTAGTCATACTGTACAGGGAATCGGGAAAAACCTGAAATGTGAGTCTAATCTATTAGCCTGCACTAGCTACTGTATTACTGATACAGTGTTGGAAAGTATGTCCTAGTTCTTGTTCACATAGTTTACATTTGAAGCAGTCACCATTGGGAAATTCATTACCTGCAGCTACCTGCCACAGATATCAATATCCTAACCTAATTCTGTAAATTACAATGTCACACTGTCTAGTGGATATTTTGTGCTGTTTATATGTATGTATGTATATATATGCAGTACTGTATTCATGCTCGAAATACTGTGCGTATTAATGGCTGTAAATTTTGTATATACAGTACCTGCACTGTACTTGTTGTACCTAGATATCCAACATTCTTCTTGTATCCCATTTTCCATGTATGTACTTTATCCTAAATAATAATAATATTATTATTATTATTATTAGTTCTTGGTTCTAAACATATCATAACTCTTTATACTCATCCTTCCTGCCTTTCAAGTGTCAGTGAGTGCCCTTCTGCCATCCCCAATTTCCTGGCACACTTCTGTTTTTACAACAGAGATTGGAATGCCTAGATTTAACTCACCTTAAACACCCAGTTATGGTACGGAACGGTTGAAGCACTGAAGGTCTCAACGGCTGGAGCTGCATCATCTGTGATCATGATGGTGACTTTTTCTGCTAAGAGGATTGTAGCCGCTTCCCGCCATAGTCTACACACACATGAAACTGCTAGAAGGTCACTCACACCCAGGTAATTGAAGAGATCAACCAGCACCTGAGTAGGAGTGAGTATAAGCTTTAGGAGTTAAGTATTATGGGATAAGCGATATAAAAATGTACAGTACAGTATATGAAAATCAGCAAGTCCTCTTGGCACTCATTACTATGTTTAATTGAAACTTCCTTGTTTTAGGGAAAAGGGGGTTGGGGACTAATGCATCTTGTCAGATAATGTTACATTGAATAAGTTAGCAAATTTGAATTTGTTATTAGGTTAACAAATTTGAAGAACTTGGCTCCAAAGTGCCCACCTCGATAAAAGCCAAACGTGTATGAATACACAAGGCTTCCTGTCCCCTGACACAATTATAATTATTATATGGCTATCAATGCAGTAATTTTAGAGCTAAATATGTTGTCTATTGCTGTCTTACATAAAGAAAATCTTGTTTTTAGTGCGAGGGAGAGAAAATGACAGTGGAGTCAGCAATAGAAACACATGTCATTAGTAAGAACTAACTTAGATTATGCTGTGTGATTCTGTTAACCATACTACAAGACAGATGTCAATTTCTTGAAAACATTCAATGTAGAATCACAAAGTTAATCCCTGGAAATAAAAACCTTTCTAATAATGTTAGATTAAAAACACTGAAGATGCACTCTTTCAAAAGGCACAGAGCTATGAAAGATACACTATAATAGGGGTATACATATGAATAAAAGCATAAACAAGGTGGATATAAGCAAAGTATTAACCCTAGCAAATCAAGTTAGAGCTCATTACAATTATTTAAATTATGCATATTTAGATTTAGAAGCTATATAGGGAAACACTGCTTTGTTATAGTAGTAGACAATGAAAAACATTGCCAAGGAAATCAAATGACTATATAAAAAGACTACAACTGTCGAACAATGTCAACTAGTAATTTTTGCTAGAACTGGAATAGGTTATATGCATTATTGTGAATATACCTGAATTTACCAGAATTTACTTGAAACTACCCAAGTGCCACTATTTCTAGTAGCCTTCATGAAGCCAGTGACTTTGTCAAAAGGCCCCTCAATTATTCCTGAGGGCTTTCCCTAGTTGAATTTTGAACCGGAGTACTGAAATTTTATAGACAACCTTTTGTCCATACACTCCTTGTGTATTTAAATGTGAACAAATGGCTTCTTACCACTTTTGTTCTCTTGAGATTACCTCACAAATGTCAACTTAACCTTTTTTGAAATTACTAAATAGATTTGGCCTTAGTCCCAGAAAAAGCACCAATGATGCTTTAATTGATATGCTTGATTTGATACATGCAGCACTTGAATTGTCTTGCTGACCTGCATAAGGCCTTTGACACCATTAACAACAATAATTATAACGATCCTCTCAAAGTGCGCCACTATAGAATTTGTGGTCATTTCCTTCAATGATCTTACTTGAGTGACAGTTAACTGCCAGTTAAAATTGGAGTTCCACAGGGGAAGTAAACACAGTTCACTCCTCTTTCTCATTTACATCAATTACCTATCAAATGCCATGCAACTCCTGAAGCTAATTCTATTTGCTGATGACACAACCTTCTTTTCTCAAATGCTAACCCCCCCCCCTCTTATTCTAACCGACACAGTGAATGCTGAACTGATTAAGTTCATGTATGGCTGAATGCTAACATACTATATTACATCTTGTTTGTAAAGAAGTCCACCAATCAAATTGAGCTAAGAATTAATAATACCCTAATTGAGAGCAGAGTACATGGAAAATTCCTTGGTGTTCACATTGACAAATTGAATTTCAATTGCCATTCATAAAATATAACAAAAAAAAGTTTATTAAAAGTCATTCTCTCTGTAAAATTCGATATCACGTATCTCGCTCTGCCATGGTAGTAGTAGGCATCCATCAGTCTCAGGAGACTATGGAGTTGCACTTCGAACATTGATAATTTGTAACTAGCGTCAAACATTGTTATTTGCTTAGCTAAACGAACTAGAGGGTTCAGTTCCTGAACCGATTATGTGCCTCTGTATCCTTTACACCACCGCCCACGGGATGGTATGGGGTGCATAATAAAGAAAGAATTGAATTGTCTGGAATGGCCTCCCAGACTGACAACCTCTGCTTTAGTAACACTATATTATGCATAGTATTATATACTGTACTGTAAAGACCGACAACCAGAGCGCAACTCCATAGACTCCTATGACTGATGGATGCCTACTACTGTATACTGTACAATATTAATTTGAGTTAAAGGAGAGTTCAGTGGCATAATTTAATGTTATTATGTATATTGCAACATCCCCTAGCAGAGGACTAAGCATTAATTTTAATTTTGAATAAAACTAATTAGAAGTACCAATTCATTTGTATTAAATTTATGTTTAGCTTACCTCATATGGAAGATAGTTCACAGACATGATGAACTCCTCTGTTAACGCACCATACACTAGAACCCTTGACACTTTATACCTACAGTAACCTTGGGAAGGAACTCAACAGCCCCTCATCTCGTGCCTCGGGAAGACACTGAAACGCCTCTTACTGTATCACACTTCCAAGACTTTAGTGCAACTTATAAATACAATATTTATGTCCATCCTTGAAGTTTACGTCTTATGCCTCTCTTTTTATTTAAATTATTTAAATAATAATGTGTATTGTTTCTGTTTTCAAAGCTAGCGACAACAGTGTATGAAAAATTAAAAAATTATGGATCTTCAAGTTTAAATTGTGCCAGATGCACTTTATTTCTGTTATGGTAGAATCAGCTGACCTACTCTGTTGCCAGATGAACCATAACTAACGTTTCTAATTCAATTTTTTTTCAATATATATGTTACCAAAATAAGATTNGCCTTTCATATATGACCCGTCAATTGGTCTATAACCAAATCCCCAATTACTGCCGGGCGAACAGGTGCGAACAGTTAAGAATTAGGTAATAATCTCCCTTGGACGGGGCTCGAACCCAGTCGAAATCAGTCACGAGGTGATGCAATGCACCACGGGGACAAATATTGTAGCTACAACCAATGTTTCCTTATTAATTGGGCTTTATTCATTAATTTGAATAATTTTCGGCCGGCATCAGAAGTATTGGACAAAATTCGCACTGACTTGCTCTTTATTGCTCGTTCTCTTCTCCACATTGTACCGTTGCCAGCTGCTCAGGAAGAACCCAATCTATAGTTCCAGCCGCTCAGGTAGGACCCAATCTATAGTTCCAGCCGCTCAGGAAGAACCCAAACTGGTTAGAACCGTGTCAGGTAGAACCAAAACTATGGTGCAGTAGTCCTTGTAGAACCCAACCCGGGTTCCAGCAGTTTAGGTTGACCCAACCCGAGTTCTATTGTTCTGGAGGTTCATTACCTGGACGGTTCCTAGCCGTCCAGGTAAGGCCCAACTCTGCAAATGGCCCAGTAAATGGTTGGTAAATACCCGAGAATACGTACAGACATAAAACATTTATCTTTTAAAGTGCGGGCTTCGGTTAGCAATGTTCTCTTGATTGTGGTGTTTGTTTCCCTTTATTCTCGTCCGTGTTGTGGCTGCGGTACGTTAAATGATGCAGTCAGTTATCGCGGTCTGTATTCCATCCCTTTCTCTCTCTTTCCCACACTCCTCTAACACCTACATTTCTTCTCCGCCTCCTTCAGATTTCCTCGTTAATATCTTCATCAGCATTACACTTCCCCCATCACCTCTACAACCCCCCTACAAACCTCCCCACCCCCACCACCACTCCATCGCCTCCCAAACCTCCCTCCCGCCCCCGCCAGAACCAATAACAATAAGGACGACAATATGTGATCAATTTGTCAGCCAACCAATGGCGTTCGCTGCTGTTTTGATCCATTTGTCCAGTATTGAATCCTTTATTGTGTTCGTGTTTCCGATGTTTGTCTGGCGGGCGTCCAGGTTTAGATTTCAATTCATTTATTGTTGTGTGTGTTGTGGAGGGGGTCGTGACTGCCCGCCACCTTCCCTCTCCTCCCTCCCTCCCTCCTGTATTCCTAGACTTGTACCCAAAATTGCTGCTGGAAATCTGTGGGCAGCTTTCTCTTTCATATTTTTATCCTGCAGATTGTTTTTTTTTTTCCTTTTTGTTAAGCGTCGGGTTTGTCAGAATTGGTTTTGGGGTTCTGGCCGGCGATTCTTTGCTTTTTATTTATTATTTTTGTTTTGTTTTTGCGCTTTTGCGTGACGGAATTCATTCTCGTCTGACGTGAGGGGGAAAGATTGCGAAAAGCATTTCGTTTTTATTATAAAACTGTAAAATAAGAAGAAAAAAACGGGATAATGCTACGCTGTTGTAAGACCCGTTTGGATATGCTGTTAACAGGCCGTTACGTCACGACCTCCTTCCTGTCTAATTAACCAATCAAAACGCCGCATTACCATAACGTCATCTTTGTGAGGCCGTTTGATTGGTGAATTATTGAAATCCCTTCATAAGGACCAATTAGAATACTGAATATTCATTTACTCCTCACAACACGGACTCTGATTCGTTAATTACCAGGAGTCGGTTCCGCTGGCCAATTAGAACCAGTCATGCGAATGACGTCGTCTTCATCGAAGGTTCTGATTGGCCCATTATCCGTTGGGGGGACGCCGTCAGCGGTTAAGGAACTGATAGATTGATCGCTGAGAGTCATATAGTCGAGGGAGGTGTGTGCGTGAGGGGATGTGTGTAGGGGGGGAGGTGTGTGTGTGTGTGTGTGTAGGGGGGAGGTGTGCGAGTGTGTGTGTACTCACCTAATTGTGCTTGCGGGGGTTGAGCTCTGGCTCTTTGGTCCCGCCTCTCAACTGTCAATGAACTGATGTACAGATTCTCCTGAGCGTGTGTGCATGCGCCGGGCTGACCTCCAAGCACACTACACGTACAGAACGAGTGTGTGCGTGTTTGACTTAACTTATGGACCTGCTGGGGCAGCTATATTGATTTTTATTACCGTAACTGTCAATAGTAATGTTGTTATTGTATTACTGGTGTAGACACTTGTATTAATAGTATGTTAGTGGTACTGTCATCTATCTAATCAACTGCTCATGAACCAATACCTGCCCTTCAAACTCAACAACCCCCATCACCCCATCTCTCTCTCTCTCCTCCTCCCCATCACCTCCCTCCCAGCCACGATCCAGCGACTCTTGAATATGATAATAGGTCGTTTAGCCCCTGAGAGCCATACTATTGTGACAGGGACTTAATTGAAGAGACGACTGCGAGAGTGTGCTAACCCACACGTTACAACAAGGTCGGAACTTCGCACCGTCTGGGGCTTGTTCTCGACCTTACGGCGTCCTTGGTACGTCCGCCCGTCTGGTGTGCCGGGCCTTAAATGACTTAACAGACGAATTAATTAGCGTCTCTAATGAGTTTCTAGATTAATTAGCAAGCAAATTTGAATGCCCGCTTCTTCGCTAATTGACTTACTTCAGACAAGAAAAGTTGTGTGGAGGGAGGATGTGTTCGTAAGTGTGGGACTGGGGATTATACTGTAGCTCCCGGGGGTGTGGCTGGGTTAGTGTGGCTGGGGGGTAGTGTGGCTGGGTTAGTGTGGCTGGGGGGTAGTGTGGCTGGGGGGTAGTGTGGCTGGGTTAGTGTGGCTGGGGGGTAGTGTGGCTGGGGGGTAGTGTGGCTGGGTTAGTGTGGCTGGGGGTAGTATGGCAGGGAGGGATGGTAGTGTGGCAGGGGAGGGGGAGATAGAGT
Organism: Procambarus virginalis; assembly: GCA_020271785.1. Classification (NCBI taxonomy): domain Eukaryota; kingdom Metazoa; phylum Arthropoda; class Malacostraca; order Decapoda; family Cambaridae; genus Procambarus; species Procambarus virginalis. Next base: position 6,445,163 of record WNGS01066681.1, on the reverse strand, counting down.
AGCAGGGGGTGTAGTAGTGTGGAAGGGTGGGGGTAGTGTGGCACAGTAGTGGTGAGGGGTGCAGTCAACGTGTAGTCAAAGGTAAACCAGGAAACGAAGGGGTTTACATACACAAGGGGTTTTAAAATGTTTGGCGAAAACTGCTTTTGAATTGAAGAATATGGCTGACATGAACATTTCGTCTTCACATTGGAAATATACACATGGGAACTGCACCGTATTACGGACAATTCACTTTCGATGGAATTATGCAGTGTAAGAGGAAGGAATACACTTCAAGGGAACGAATAATGCACTTCATGGAGATAGAGTGCGTTTCAGTGGGAAAGAAGTGCCCTTGACACTGTGAGTGTACACTTAAGAACGTTTGATAATTATCACGTTATTCTTTTTTTTAATAACTGCCGCAACACGTTGAAATACTGTCAGTCAGGTGTCACTCCTGTATGCTACTGGCCTTGTTGCGTATATATGCATGTATGTACCTATCAATATTATACATACCCACACATACATACTCATACATATTATATATATAATGGCCGAGGCTTTGTTTCCTGCTGTAGCGGCCTCTTAACAGAAGTTAACCTTTAGAGCTGTGCGTTCTCCCCACAAATGGGGCTCTCTCTTAATAGTAGCTAACAG
>WNGS01066681.1:6432038-6444493 GCA_020271785.1 Procambarus virginalis | reverse complement strand
AAGTTAACCTTTGGAGCTGTGAGTTCTCCCCACGAGTGGGACTCTCTCTAATAGTAGCTAACAGAAGTTAACCTTTGGAGCTGTGAGTTCTCCCCACGAGTGGGACTCTCTCTTAATAGTAGCTAACAGAAGTTAACCTTTGGAGCTGTGCATTCTCCCCACAAATGGGACTCTCTTAATAGTAGCTATGCCTGCAACAAGCCCACGTCTAAGGCTAGAGACTTCCCCTCAGAGTCCCAAGGCTCTCTGTCTTTGGGTACCGATGCCTTCACAGTGAGTACAAGCGTATTTGCAACAAGATGCACGCTGACCAATATGGCTTGCATGGTTGCTCTGTGGGGGAAACTTCAAGGAATATAATGCAAGACACAATGGAGTTAATAAAAGCAAGTGTCCAGCAGAGAGAGAGAGAGAGAGAGAGAGAGAGAGAGAGAGAGAGAGAGAGAGAGAGAGAGAGAGAGAGAGAGAGAGAGAGAGAGAGAGAGAGGTGTTTTCTTGAAGCCATTCATATAAAAGCCGAACAACCCCCCCATAAATACCCATATAACGGAACTATTCACTCTACCCACCATGCCGAGAACAAGACCGGAACACGAAGATGCCAACGTAGACGACACTACTCAACACACCACTACACCGATTAATATGTGTATATGCCTCCCCCCCCCACTTTCTTCAGCTTCATTCGTCCTCATTTACGACCCTTATTTATGCCTTATTTTCATCCCCTTTATACCGTATTCCTCACCTATTTCTATTATGTACCTGACCCCCCCCCTCTCCTCTAATGGAATAAATCGAATACGCCCAGTACAGTCCAAGTTACAGCCCCGCTCCTGTGCCAGGTAAGTCCACTACGGGCTCACCATAGCCCGTGCTACTTGGAACTTTTTGTTCCCAGTAGCTGAATCCTAAACAACAACATACAGTCCACTACGGGCTCACTATAGCCCGTGCTACATGGACATTTTGTTCAGAGTAGATGAATCTAAAACAAGAACAAACAAGTACAGTCCCGTCACTTGCGAATGAACCATGTAGGTTCGAAACGTTGTGTACATTTACAATTAGTGTAATACATTCTACAATTAATTATTCCTTTAGTTACCTCGAACAAAGATGACATTTGGAGAACTCCTCTTCCAACAAAACCTAAATGCAAGAGCACTAGTCAGAGGGATAGAAACCCTTAACAAGAAAATAATCAACACAATATGTATTCACAGTCAATGAAACACAACACACACACACACACACACACACATATATATATATATATATAATATATATATATATATATATATGTCGTACCTAGTAGCCAGAACGCACTTCTCAGCCTACTATGCAAGGCCCGATTTGCCTAATAGGGCAAGTTTTCATGAATTAATTGTTTTTCGACTACCTACCTACCTACCTAACCTAACCTAACCTAACTTTTCGGCTACCTAACCTAACCTAACCTATAAAGATAGGTTAGGTTAGGTTAGGTAGGGTTGGTTAGGTTCGGTCATATATCTACGTTAATTTTAACTTCAATAAAAAAAATTGACCTCATATAAGGAAATGGGTAGCTTTATCATTCATAAGAAAAAAAATAGAGAAAATATATTAATTCAGGTAAACTTGGCTTATTAGGCAAATCTGGCCTTGCATAGTAGGCCAAAAAGTGAGTTCTGGCTACTAGGTACGACAATATATATATATATATATATATATATATATATATATATATATATATATATATATATATATATACCTCCACAAGATGGAGGTATATTTGAAGGTACGAAGATTGCATAGTAAATGAAACCACTACTATGCAAAGCATATATTAGACTTAAATAAAAACTTTTAACTGCAGATTTCTACTAGGGGCTAGCCTCACCAAAATTTCACAAATGAAGCATGTGGGGTGTGGGAGAGTCATAGGCCAGTCGGGGGTCAAGTACAGTACCCCGCTTCACGAAATATCAGCATCTAACTCGATCCTCCCGTGAGATTTTCATGACGCAAAGTCTGAAATGGTACTTGTGTTGTCCGTAGACTAATTTGGCAGATTCAGTGATTCGTTATACAAGTTTTGAGACAGAGAGGGAAGGGGAGAGAGAGAGGGAAATAAAAGAGGGAAGAGTGGGAGTGTTTGAAGAAAGGGTATGAAAATGGGAGATAAGGGCTATTTGATTGGGGAGTGGGGAGCAAGCTGATTGGGGAGCAAGTTGATTGGGGAGAAAGGTGGAGAGGGAAGGGAGACGGGGAAGAGGGAAAGAGGTGTGGATAAAGAGAGAGAGAGGGGAAAATTGGGAGAAGGAAGAAAGAGACCTGGGCGCAGCCGGGTACCACATCTAGTTTCTATATTTTTCACAATGATTCTGATCACAATGATGAGGGTGGATGTTGTGTCCCGAGCAGGGACCGCTGTAGGTGGATGTTGTGTCCCGAGCAGGGACCGCTGTAGGTGGATGTTGTGTCCCGAGCAGGGACCGCTGAGGGTGGATGTTGCGTCCAGTCCAGGGACCGCTGAGGGTGGATGTTGGGGGCAAGACAGGGACCGCTGAGGGTGGATGTTGCGTCCAGTCCAGGGACCGCTGAGGGTGGATGTTGCGTCCAGGGAAGGGACCGCTGAGGGTGGATGTTGCGTCCAGGGAAGGGACCGAGGAGCGTCAATACACAACAAACCTCACTAATGACTTTGCATACAACAACGAAGCGAGGCTTTTGGCCGAGATGAACCCTGTTGAGTGTTCTCTTGTGAGAGGGAGGAGGGGACGGGTGAAGTGGGGGGTGTACTCCACCCTCCCCGTGTGGGAGGGGAGGGAAGAGAGGAGTAAGGGAAAGAAGTCATGAAAGGTAGGAGAATCAAGGAATAAGTGATGGAATCTAGTGAAGGAGGAATGAAATGGTGGAAGGGAGGACCTGGGAGTGAGAGAAATGCGTGATTTGGAGTAGGATGAGGAAAATGAGTGAATGTGGGGAACGGTGAGGATGAGGTGAGAAAAGAATGATTGAAGAAAAGAAGAACTGAAATAAAGGAGAAGAGAATCCTTCAAAAAGAGGAGTAAGGAACAGGCGAATTGAGACAGAGAAAAAAAGAGAACCAATCAGGGAAAATAAGAATGAAGGAGTGCGTGTGAGGCTTCAAGAAGCAATAAGGCGTGCGAAGGGTTGGTCGTTGTGGCGGCAACTCCTGCAGCCGTTAACTCCGGGTTATGAAGCCAAGACAAGTTTCGGCTCGCCAAGTTGCACTCTTAATGTCTAAACTGTGATGTCGACACACGGTAAATAAAAAGTTTATTGCCACTCGGTAACGTAATCTCGCAGCCTCTTCGTCAGTGACACTTTACACTCGACCCCCCTCATTTGCATACGGAGCGAGTGGGTGAAACAATTTGCCGCCACAATTTCCCGCCTAAAGCGTCTCAAATTTCCCGCGCTTTGGCCCGTCGGAGCCGCATGTTGACACAGCCGCCGCGTCGGAATGCCACCAAAGGTGTCCCCGAACCTCTATTCCTAAACGAAAAACGCCCATCATTCACAAACGAACGCCTATATTTCACGAATCATAGCAATATTAACAATCACCATCCAAATATGGTTCTAGCAGTAAAATAAAAACCAGACATTCAAAATCCGTCTCTCCGTTTTAGCATCACAGCTTTATAGTTGTGTTTGGACGCCGTCGCCTTATGTTCAAAGTTTGCCTTTCCGTCGGACTCTCAAAACAGCAAATAACCTCGCATTAACCCCAATTAATCTTATAGGATTAGGCGAGGCGGGGTCAACCTCTCGCTGGGGTATTTGCTCACCACTCTCCATATATGCCGGAACATGTATCAAGCCGCGGTTATCCAGGGAGGGGATAAGGTTACCGAGAATTGTCTGTATTTCGATACCTTTAAAAGGGAGAGATTTTTCACATTCGTGGTATAAGATGATCAATTTTCTGGCTATTTTTTTTGCGGTGGGTGGGGGGGGGGAGGGTTGTTATGCATCATCACTGATGAAGTTGCAATGATTTTAATCCACATTTTGATTTAGATTTTTTATCCACAATTTTTGGTCATATAAAAAGCCTAATCATGAAATAAATAGATTTGCATATACATTTTTAAATAACAATCTCCTTGCTAACAAAATCTTTTTACCATTATTCAGTAACAAATCCTGTTATCGCTATCATTCTCAGCAACAAATTATAATCTTCCAGCTTTTTTTTTTGCCAGCTATCACTTCTCAGTAACAAATCATGTTATCTTCCTGCTATCACTTCTAGTTAACGAATATAATTGTTATTTTTTTAATATGCCATTTGATAGCATATAGTTTCCTGCCCGAAACGCATTGCGTAATAGTGGCTTTAGGCATTGTATGTACTAGCTCTATCTATAATTCGATCCATTAATGTAACATCACTTGTATGTATGTACCTTACCTGAATAAACATATTTATTTATTTATTTATTTATATATCTGAAACCTCGTATGTTATACCGTATTGGGTACCCGGCTGCACCCGGGTCTATCTCCCCACCCCCCCTTTCCCCTCTCTCTCACATCTCTTTCCCTCTCCACCTCTCTATCGTTCTCCCTCAATATTTTCCCCTCTCCTTCCCTCTTCACCCTCTCTCAATCTCCCACCTTTCTCTCCTCTCCCATTTCCCCTCTCTCTTTTAAAATATCCACCCCCCTTTCTCATTTTCCTTTCCTCTCTTCTTCCCCCTCTCTTTCTCTCTCAGAAAAATTATTTAACTCTTTTTGTATCAACACATTTAGATACATCTGCATTTACACAGCTACCAGTGTCAAAAACTAACTACGTGATGCTAAAATATTCGCATCACACAGGATGGTTAGTCATACAGGGCCATGTTATCAGTAGTCTGCACTGACGAATTTTGGATGCATTATGAGGATATCATTTTTTATTATTATTATTAATACATGAGGTACATCTGCATTAGTGCAGCTACCCTAGACTATATGAAGTGGAGTACAGTGTGTCAAAAAAGCTAACTTGGTGATGCTAAAAAATCCCCATCACACGGGATGGTTAGTCATACAGAGGCATGTGATAGGCATGTGCCACCTGCCACAGGTAACGGTAACCCAACCTGATCCTTGCAACCACTGTGTCGCACAGTCTAGTGGACGTTTTGTGCTGCCCATAGATATAGGTTTCAGATCTGAATAAATCATAGCTTTTTATACTAGTACTTTCAGGTCGTTGGGAGTCAATAAGTTCTTTCCTATCAGATCTGAGTGTTTGGACCAATACAATTTTGACAGCAGAGATGGGGATATCTAGATCTAATTCAACTTCAAACTTGTTACACGCTAATTTGGCTGCAATGTTTGTCTCATTATGATGGGAGGATATCATCTTGAACTGAAATTGCTAAAAGGAACTCTACGGCCAACACAACCAATATTTCAAACTTGACTTCATGAAACCCGCATGAAGTGGGGGATTGTGTTATGTGCCGATATTTCTTAAAGTATGGCACTGGGGCTGACCAATTAGCCTATGACACTTCTATACCCCCCCCCCATGCTTCAAGTATGAAAGTTAGGTGAGGCTTGCCCACAAGTATCTGGCCTCCAACCGTGGACAAACAGACATTCACTCTTAGAGAGATTAATAGCATTCTTTATTTCAGAAACTGTAATGTTGATTTAACGCATTATCTCTCTTCTTCCAATCCATATACAAAATATATATACTCAAACACTATTATAAGTATAGTCTTAATTGTCCTGCATTACTCTTCACTATTAAACATTATAAACTAAATGAAATCCACTTTAATGTCTATTAAATAAAGAGGCTTTTGAAAGCTTCTTTAATAAAAGTTACAATTGACATAATATTCTTAAAAAATCAAATGGACGCATATAGTTATTTTCTTAATTACATTGATCACATTACCTTGTCCGTAATTCACGCTAAAACGCAAGAATTATCACGTTAAATAATAAATACACAGGAAAGAAGATTTTCATACGAGATTTTGCAACTTTACATATACCTAAAATGGCCTAAAACGTCAAATTGTTAACAGGTTGTGGCCCCTGATTACCCTTGAACAATTTGGCGGATGTACAGATTAACATTCATTGAATGTCAAGTACAGTACATGTGATAGAATACACAAACTTATTTAATGAATTATATATCATTTGCCAGACCCCAGATAATATGAGAAATCGAATCAAGAGTAATCAAACAACAAATAATTGGACCAATGTATAATCGGACTATCGGATAATTGCAATTCGTATACGAGGTAATCGGACCAGAAATAACCTTGTTAAAAGTATTACGGCCAATAGATTTCACCCAGTAAGGTAGCATTTCATTTCATTTTATTCAGTGCTAATCTAAGGTCATTTCATTCAGTGGTAATCTAAGACAAGATATATACATGTAAGGAATTATGAGGAGTTGTCTCCGAGTGTCAGCGCTGAGTACTCCTTAATCTGCAAGATTCTTGCCCTCTCCGAATTTAATCGGTATAGTATATTATTGTTCCATAAGTGTCTCGTCTCCTTTTTCAGTTCTCAGTTTGCTCACCAGTTTTCCTAGTGTATGTCTTTCGCCTGGTCTTAACCAGGACCATCTGTGTCTGTCATCTTCATATAATTGATTTTCGGATCAAAACTTGGGCTATTCTCAAATTAATAACTTTCTCAAACTTGTCCGTGCTCCCTACAGCTTATTTTGGCGGCGGGTTGCAACTGGCATCCGTCTCATCGCTTCCTGTGATGGAATCCCAAGGTGAGGTTTCATTTACGGTGTTTACAGCGTCTAACACAATAACCATGCTTGCGGTTAACGAGGTGGCTATGGCCCTAGAGCTAGGGAATGAGGGTAATCGCGAAAATATCCACCGCGTTAAAGAGCGAGGTGTGAAGAGGCGGGCAGGCTGTGCACAGTTTACATACATGGACCAATACGCTCCTCCACTCCTGCCATACTGCGCTCACCCAATTCTAATACCCACTCCCAATTTTATCCCATTAAACCTCACTAAACCCACTTCCCCATCAAGCAATACTCACCAGGAGGTGGTGCTCAGTGTGCGTGGGAGGCGACGAAGGATCCCAGATGAAAACCGACGAAGATATCAGCGTCAATGTGTGGTGGAAGGTGGCGGCAAGTGGCAGGCTGGCGTCCAATAAGAGGTGATCAGGAAATATCAAGGCATAATCCAACGGTATTATTTGATGGCCGCCAACTGGAAGGAGATAGTGAATTAGCACATACTTTATTGCTTTTATTATTGGGAGGTTTGAACTCGGGGATTTCGTGTTTTTGCGAGTTTGATTCTTGAACGTTATTGTCATGTGGGGACAAGGAAAAGCTGAATTAATGTAACTGACAAACACATAATTATATATTACACTTCAACAATTAAGCCACGATACGGACCCTAACCCACGAATGGTTGTACCTTTATAATTTAGTTTAGTTAAAATTTAAATACATTAATTATAAAAGACAAAGTCATAATAATAACATAACATTATCCATATAATTATTTACTGTATAATCTAGATTTAAATGTAAAATCTTTGTTGTATTTGACTATTAATTAGATTAGATAAAATAGATTAAACAACAAACCAATAGTTGTTGCAACAACGGTAGAGTTACTTTACGTCATGATACACTGAAACCTTATGTAACAAAGAATAGCCTAGGAGCTGAGAACCACTTTGATGTTAAACCCGCACTGCTCATGGAAATCAGAACAGACTGGCGAAAAATAACACTCAATACCCAGGAAGTATTAAAACGAAAAGTTGACATTTTATTCACGCACTCAATGGTCAGAAATCATTAGCATAAACATTTATGATTTGCTCAAATTCACTCATACGTTTTTGTAAGAGCACAGAACATCCGCCAAACTCTGATACAGTAACTGCCAGAATTAGGCTGGGACAAAAAACGTTATTAATATAAATACCATGGGTAACAGATCAGAAAAAAAGGCTGCACAAGGCATGATGGACTATATCACCTAGAATTTTCAGGAAACAACAGATAAGTTTTCCTGGTCCAAAAGGATAAAAAATGAAATGCAAACATGGAACCCATGGTTTAATCAGGGAAGTAAGATAATAAACTAAGTAAAAGGGCATGGAAAAAAACAGGAAATAACAGAATGAATAAGGCAAAGACCCATCCCAAATTTCTTCACAACCACATCAGGAGGAAAACAACAGTGAAGAAACAGGTAATGACACTGAGAAAAGGGACAGTCAGGTTCAATGTGAATGACAAGAAATCAAATCAAATCAAATATTTATTCAGGTAAAGTATATACATACAAGGTCAGATACAAAACGTTGATGGATTTATAGATAGAGCTAGTACATACAATGCCTAAAGCCACTATTACGCAAAGCGTAATAGTGCGCAAAGCGTAGAAGGTGTGCGAGGAACTCTACAAGAGATTCACCGGAGGCCTTCACAATAGATCAAGGAGAGAGAGGGTCCTGAAATAAGGGAGGGAACATTTAACCAAGCACCACTGGAGGAATTTGAGATTACCTGTGGTTAAGTAAGGAAGCATCTGTTGGAACTGGACGTGACAATGGTTGTTCTGTTGGTCCAGCCAGAATCTCACCATTGAGACTAAAAGAGTGAGCAGAAGCATATGCTCGCGACCCTCCAGAGTATATAATAGATCACTGGGAACAGGAGAACTATCAAATAGCTGGAAGACAGCTAATATAGTCCCGATATACAAGAAGGGAGACAGACAGGAGGCACCGAATTACAGACCAGTAGCCATAACTTGCATACCATGTAAAGCAATGGAGATACTCGCAGATACTAGAAGATATCCAAGTTGCCCACCAGAGTGATACTGGCTAGAGACTAAACTCATAACTAACCACCTCGTGACCTTAACTCAGTAGTCACATAGTATAGGTTGGCCGAACTAAGCTTGTACTCCCAATTTTGGTTATAAACATATACATCAGGCAGGAAGCGATCGCCTGGCCGGCACCCGGTCCCCGTCCCCAATCAATGGCCAAAATCCATACCATCCAGAAGTCGTTCCAGTTTAATAACGAAATAGCGTAGCGCCCCGTGGACCACTACCACCACAATAATAATAATAATAATAATATATTTTCAAATGATAGAGGATCTGATTACATTAATTATATAGCAAATACAGTATTTGTAATTTTTTATAAAGCCACTAATTACTAATTGCGGCCCTAGGCGAAGCACTGTGGCTAGAAGCTTATTGTAACAGAATTAATTATGTATAATAATTTTGATAAACATAGCGGCTTGCTACCAAGCCAGCCTGACCTGGGAATCGGGGCGAGTTGACCACAGTTCACAGGTCATCTTTCAACTCATTCCTTACAGCAAGCCATGCTTTTCTTGACTTAATCGAAGTCTAGTTTAAGTTGGTTTAGAATAGATTAAGACTTGTTTAGGTAAGTTAGCCTAATACAGCTGGCAGAAGCGAATTGCAAATGGTTTCCGTAGGCTGCCTTATTTGGGCATTTAAAATCATTAATTATAGTTGCACCTTTCTAAAAGGCATTAACAATCTTTAAAGACAGTCTCTTACCTATGTGTAAAGTTACTGTAGCACCATTAACTTGTCTCTAGGAACACCCAGACGCCCGCCACCAATGTTTTGTTTACACTGGTGTCAGGCTGAGGGCACCACTGATGACGTCACCTGTGTGACCGTATACAGGTCAAGGGGTAACATTCCTAAATAATTGCTCATCATATCTACCAACCTATTTATTGTCCTGTGAAAATATTAAAATTCTGATTATTGTTGATAAGAAATTGATTATCTTATTTTACTTTTATAATTATATTTAATTTTTAGAGTAAATTACAGTGGATTCTGCTTACGTGTCATTGTGAGTGAACGCGCCAGAATGGATGATGGAGAGTGGCTTCTTCGTCGGATAAGAGGTTATTTATCCAACAGGAAATCATACGTATTAACCCAAGAGCATGGAAGTTTAATTAATAAGGGACTCAGCTATACTACCAATACCCCAGCAGACAGTAGACAGACTTTTTAGAATTCCATTTGATAGTCTAAGAATATATTCACCAATGTGTCTATTTATTGCAAGTTTGACTGGTCAATATCTTTATCATGTTCTTGAAACCAATTGTGACGGGATTCACAACAATCAAACTTTTGTTTTATTAAATAGGCATAAAACCAAAAAAATCTATCTAACTTCAGCGACAAGCACCTCACAACTTGATTGCAATATTACTGTGTTTAGTGTTGGTAATGAGGAAAGGGAATGGGAGATAATTAAGCTGTCTACTGCAGAGTTTTCAATAAATTTGAATGCTACAAGAATAGCCAACAGCTCAACTTGTAAGGTGGATGCCCCAATTAATGACTTACATTTCTGCCGTTGTTTGACACCACTTTAATAAAGAATGAAGGATTTATCCGAAAATTTGTTATTAATACACATATATTGGGTCTTTCCTTCACCTTAAATTATAATAAATATAGTAACTATAAAAATATTAATAATAGTACATCAACATTTTCAAAGGCTAAGATTGTAAAATACATCAAATCCCTAACTTTGAATTTAGATGTATAATAAACTTTATTGAATAGGTAAATAAAGTTTTTCTTAATGGACCTTGAATTATCTAATGTGGAATACCATATAATGACTGGGTTCAGAAAATTATTATTGTTTGAACTGGAAGTGACTGGCGAGACATTAAGACTGCTGCAGGTAGCAAAAAGTATTTTACAATACATAACTGAATTGGCTTTTGAAAGTTTTTTGAAAGAAAGTTATTTTGACAATAAAATATCGTCTGGTGTCAAAATGATAAATTTAGTTGTTGAATATCGGCTTGCTTGGAAGACTATAATAGGCTAGATAAAGAGCTAAAAATAACTCAAACTAGAAATTCTAAGAAGCTAAAAAAAACTATTAAAATAAGTGACCAACAAAACAAAATGACATCACCTTTCAAAAGTTCCAAGATATATTTAAATTAAAAGAAATACCTTAAATTAAAAAAAATACCATAAATTAATGGAAATATTCCAAGCAATTTTAGGTAATCCTGAAGACTGATAACGATTGACAAGATGAAGTACAGGTTATATATATCCAAGACGAGAGTATGACGAAGCCTAATATATCAAGATATGATAGCACGCTGAAGCCTGTTGGGTTAGACAGGGTGCGCAGGACCTGTCGCGTGGACGGGGAGGCTTTTCTGACGTCTTATCACGGGGAAGAATGATGGCTCGTCCGAATTGTCATCACGTGATCATGTTCTGAATATAATCTAAACATCCTCTGAAGCCATGACACGGGTTCCTCGGGGCAAAAAATCGCCATTTCCTCCAGGAATGCAAAGTCGCTGGTCTCATGACTCCTCTGCGAGACTCGAAGCCTTATGGACTGAAGGCGGTGAGGTCCTCCATCGGGGAATCACTTGACGCACATCTCATCAAACTCTTTAATGATTTTTCAAACTCCATTTCGCAAGTTTGAGAGTCGGAATTTTTACGCTGCCGAATTTTCAATTAAATTACTTACCCCTCCCCACACCCCCTACCCTCTTACAGACCCCCTCCCCATGACACTCCCTCCCTACCCCCTTACAGACCCTCCCCATAACACCTCCCTCCCTCCCTCCCTTAACCTTCCCCATCACTCGAGATGGCGCTTTGCATATTAGTGTCGAGACACCTTACCTTGCTGACATGCGAGGGCCCCCCTCCTGGCTGACAACAGGGGGCCTCCTAGCTGACAACAGGGGACCCTCCTGGCTGACAACAGGGGGCCCTCCTAGCTGACAACAGGGGGCCTCCTGGCTGACAACAGGGGGCCCTCTGGCTGACAACAGGGGGCCCCTAGCTGACAATAGGGGGGACCCTCCTGGCTGACAGCAGGGGTGCCTCCAGGCTGACAACAGGGGGCCCTTCTGGCTGACAATAGGGGGGCGGGGGGGGGCCTCCTGGCTGACAACGGGGGCCCTCCTGGCTGACAACAGGGGGGTGCCTCCTAGCTGACAACAGGGGGCCCTCCTAGCTGACAAACAGGACCTTCTGACTGACAATGGGGGCCCTCCTGATTGACATCCAAAGACCCTCCTGGCTAACAACGGGATCCCTCGTGACTAACAACGCTGGCCTTTCATAATATGACCCGTCAATTGGTCTATAACCAAATCCCCAATTACTGCCGGGCGAACAGGTGCGAACAGTTAAGAATTAGGTAATAATCTCCCTTGGACGGGGCTCGAACCCAGTCGAAATCAGTCACGGGGTGATGCAATGCACCACGGGGACAAATATTGTAGCTACAACCAATGTTTCTTATTAATTGGGCTTTATTCATTAATTTGAATAATTTTCGGCCGGCATCAGAAGTATTGGACAAAATTCGCACTGACTTGCTCTTTA
>WNGS01066681.1:6387446-6398471 GCA_020271785.1 Procambarus virginalis | reverse complement strand
TTGACACAGTGTGGCCTAGCCTCCCCTGCACACGCTGTGGCCTAGCCTCACACTGACACACTGTGGACTAGCCTCGCCTGACACACTTGTGGCCTAGCCTCACCGGACACCCCTGTGTGCCTAGCCTTCACCTAGACCTGACACACTGTCGCCTAGCCTCACCTGACACAGTGGCCTAGCCTCACATGACACACTGTGGCCTAGCCACACCTGACACACTGTGGCCTACCCTCACCTCACACAACATGTGCCTTAGCCTCACCTGACAACAGTAAGGGGCTCATAGCCTCACCTGACACAGTTGGGCCTAGCCTCACCTGAACATCACTGGGCCTAGCCAACCTCACATACACAGGTTGCCTAGCCTCACCTCACACACAGTTGCCTAGCCTCACCTCACACACAGTTGCCTAGCCTCACCTCACACAGTTGCCTAGCCTCACCTCACACAGTTGCCTAGCCTCACCTCACACAGTGGCCTAGCCTCACCTGACACACTGTAGCCTAGCCTCACCTCCACACCTATGGCCATAGCCCACACTCTACCTCCACCACCCATGGCCTATGCCAACACCTCACACACTTGGCCTTCACGCCACACCTTTCCCACACATCATCCTACACTGTGGCCTGCCGCGCTTAGGCACCCAGGATGGGTATGGGTCACTGCCACTCACAGGATGGGTATGGGGTCCACTGCCACTCACAGGATGGTATGGGGTCCACTGCCACTCACAGGATGGGTATGGGGTCCACTACCACTCACAGGATGGGTATGGGGTCCACTACCACTCACAGGATGGTATGGGGTCCACTACCACTCACAGGATGGGTATGGGGTCCACTACCACTCACAGGATGGGTATGGGGTCCACTACCACTCACAGGATGGGTATGGGGTCCACTACCACCACAGGATGGGTATGGGGTCCACTACCACTCACAGGATGGGTATGGGGTCCACTACCACCCAGGATGGGTATGGGGTCCACTACCACTCACAGGATGGGTATGGGGTCCACTACCACTCACAGGATGGGTATGGGGTCCACTACCACCCACAGGATGGGTATGGGGTCCACTACCACTCACAGGATGGGTATGGGGTCCACTACCACTCACAGGATGGGTATGGGGTCCACTACCACTCACAGGATGGGTATGGGGTCCACTACCACTCACAGGATGGGTATGGGGTCCACTACCACTCACAGGATGGGTATGGGGTCCACTACCACTCACAGGATGGGTATGGGGTCCACTACCACTCACAGGATGGGTATGGGGTCCACTACCACCACAGGATGGGTATGGGGTCCACTACCACTCACAGGATGGGTATGGGGTCCACTACCACTCACAGGATGGGTATGGGGTCCACTACCACCCACAGGATGGGTATGGGGTCCACTACCACTCACAGGATGGGTATGGGGTCCACTACCACTCACAGGATGGGTATGGGGTCCACTACCACTCACAGGATGGGTATGGGGTCCACTACCACTCACAGGATGGGTATGGGGTCCACTACCACTCACAGGATGGGTATGGGGTCCACTACCACTCACAGGATGGGTATGGGGTCCACTACCACTCACAGGATGGGTATGGGGTCCACTACCACTCACAGGATGGGTATGGGGTCCACTACCACTCACAGGATGGGTATGGGGTCCACTACCACTCACAGGATGGGTATGGGGTCCACTACCACTCACAGGATGGGTATGGGGTCCACTACCACTCACAGGATGGGTATGGGGTCCACTACCACTCACAGGATGGGTATGGGGTCCACTACCACTCACAGGATGGGTATGGGGTCCACTACCACTCACAGGATGGGTATGGGGTCCACTACCACTCACAGGATGGGTATGGGGTCCACTACCACTCACAGGATGGGTATGGGGTCCACTACCACTCACAGGATGGGTATGGGGTCCACTACCACTCACAGGATGGGTATGGGGTCCACTACCACTCACAGGATGGGTATGGGGTCCACTACCACTCACAGGATGGGTATGGGGTCCACTACCACTCACAGGATGGGTATGGGGTCCACTACCACTCACAGGATGGGTATGGGGTCCACTACCACTCACAGGATGGGTATGGGGTCCACTACCACTCACAGGATGGGTATGGGGTCCACTACCACTCACAGGATGGGTATGGGGTCCACTACCACTCACAGGATGGGTATGGGGTCCACTACCACTCACAGGATGGGTATGGGGTCCACTACCACTCACAGGATGGGTATGGGGTCCACTACCACTCACAGGATGGGTATGGGGTCCACTACCACTCACAGGATGGGTATGGGGTCCACTACCACTCACAGGATGGGTATGGGGTCCACTACCACTCACAGGATGGGTATGGGGTCCACTACCACTCACAGGATGGGTATGGGGTCCACTACCACTCACAGGATGGGTATGGGGTCCACTACCACTCACAGGATGGGTATGGGGTCCACTACCACTCACAGGATGGGTATGGGGTCCACTACCACTCACAGGATGGGTATGGGGTCCACTACCACTCACAGGATGGGTATGGGGTCCACTACCACTCACAGGATGGGTATGGGGTCCACTACCACTCACAGGATGGGTATGGGGTCCACTACCACTCACAGGATGGGTATGGGGTCCACTACCACTCACAGGATGGGTATGGGGTCCACTACCACTCACAGGATGGGTATGGGGTCCACTACCACTCACAGGATGGGTATGGGGTCCACTACCACTCACAGGATGGGTATGGGGTCCACTACCACTCACAGGATGGGTATGGGGTCCACTACCACTCACAGGATGGGTATGGGGTCCACTACCACTCACAGGATGGGTATGGGGTCCACTACCACTCACAGGATGGGTATGGGGTCCACTACCACTCACAGGATGGGTATGGGGTCCACTACCACTCACAGGATGGGTATGGGGTCCACTACCACTCACAGGATGGGTATGGGGTCCACTACCACTCACAGGATGGGTATGGGGTCCACTACCACTCACAGGATGGGTATGGGGTCCACTACCACTCACAGGATGGGTATGGGGTCCACTACCACTCACAGGATGGGTATGGGGTCCACTACCACTCACAGGATGGGTATGGGGTCCACTACCACTCACAGGATGGGTATGGGGTCCACTACCACTCACAGGATGGGTATGGGGTCCACTACCACTCACAGGATGGGTATGGGGTCCACTACCACTCACAGGATGGGTATGGGGTCCACTACCACTCACAGGATGGGTATGGGGTCCACTACCACTCACAGGATGGGTATGGGGTCCACTACCACTCACAGGATGGGTATGGGGTCCACTACCACTCACAGGATGGGTATGGGGTCCACTACCACTCACAGGATGGGTATGGGGTCCACTACCACTCACAGGATGGGTATGGGGTCCACTACCACTCACAGGATGGGTATGGGGTCCACTACCACTCACAGGATGGGTATGGGGTCCACTACCACTCACAGGATGGGTATGGGGTCCACTACCACTCACAGGATGGGTATGGGGTCCACTACCACTCACAGGATGGGTATGGGGTCCACTACCACTCACAGGATGGGTATGGGGTCCACTACCACTCACAGGATGGGTATGGGGTCCACTACCACTCACAGGATGGGTATGGGGTCCACTACCACTCACAGGATGGGTATGGGGTCCACTACCACTCACAGGATGGGTATGGGGTCCACTACCACTCACAGGATGGGTATGGGGTCCACTACCACTCACAGGATGGGTATGGGGTCCACTACCACTCACAGGATGGGTATGGGGTCCACTACCACTCACAGGATGGGTATGGGGTCCACTACCACTCACAGGATGGGTATGGGGTCCACTACCACTCACAGGATGGGTATGGGGTCCACTACCACTCACAGGATGGGTATGGGGTCCACTACCACTCACAGGATGGGTATGGGGTCCACTACCACTCACAGGATGGGTATGGGGTCCACTACCACTCACAGGATGGGTATGGGGTCCACTACCACTCACAGGATGGGTATGGGGTCCACTACCACTCACAGGATGGGTATGGGGTCCACTACCACTCACAGGATGGGTATGGGGTCCACTACCACTCACAGGATGGGTATGGGGTCCACTACCACTCACAGGATGGGTATGGGGTCCACTACCACTCACAGGATGGGTATGGGGTCCACTACCACTCACAGGATGGGTATGGGGTCCACTACCACTCACAGGATGGGTATGGGGTCCACTACCACTCACAGGATGGGTATGGGGTCCACTACCACTCACAGGATGGGTATGGGGTCCACTACCACTCACAGGATGGGTATGGGGTCCACTACCACTCACAGGATGGGTATGGGGTCCACTACCACTCACAGGATGGGTATGGGGTCCACTACCACTCACAGGATGGGTATGGGGTCCACTACCACTCACAGGATGGGTATGGGGTCCACTACCACTCACAGGATGGGTATGGGGTCCACTACCACTCACAGGATGGGTATGGGGTCCACTACCACTCACAGGATGGGTATGGGGTCCACTACCACTCACAGGATGGGTATGGGGTCCACTACCACTCACAGGATGGGTATGGGGTCCACTACCACTCACAGGATGGGTATGGGGTCCACTACCACTCACAGGATGGGTATGGGGTCCACTACCACTCACAGGATGGGTATGGGGTCCACTACCACTCACAGGATGGGTATGGGGTCCACTACCACTCACAGGATGGGTATGGGGTCCACTACCACTCACAGGATGGGTATGGGGTCCACTACCACTCACAGGATGGGTATGGGGTCCACTACCACTCACAGGATGGGTATGGGGTCCACTACCACTCACAGGATGGGTATGGGGTCCACTACCACTCACAGGATGGGTATGGGGTCCACTACCACTCACAGGATGGGTATGGGGTCCACTACCACTCACAGGATGGGTATGGGGTCCACTACCACTCACAGGATGGGTATGGGGTCCACTACCACTCACAGGATGGGTATGGGGTCCACTACCACTCACAGGATGGGTATGGGGTCCACTACCACTCACAGGATGGGTATGGGGTCCACTACCACTCACAGGATGGGTATGGGGTCCACTACCACTCACAGGATGGGTATGGGGTCCACTACCACTCACAGGATGGGTATGGGGTCCACTACCACTCACAGGATGGGTATGGGGTCCACTACCACTCACAGGATGGGTATGGGGTCCACTACCACTCACAGGATGGGTATGGGGTCCACTACCACTCACAGGATGGGTATGGGGTCCACTACCACTCACAGGATGGGTATGGGGTCCACTACCACTCACAGGATGGGTATGGGGTCCACTACCACTCACAGGATGGGTATGGGGTCCACTACCACTCACAGGATGGGTATGGGGTCCACTACCACTCACAGGATGGGTATGGGGTCCACTACCACTCACAGGATGGGTATGGGGTCCACTACCACTCACAGGATGGGTATGGGGTCCACTACCACTCACAGGATGGGTATGGGGTCCACTACCACTCACAGGATGGGTATGGGGTCCACTACCACTCACAGGATGGGTATGGGGTCCACTACCACTCACAGGATGGGTATGGGGTCCACTACCACTCACAGGATGGGTATGGGGTCCACTACCACTCACAGGATGGGTATGGGGTCCACTACCACTCACAGGATGGGTATGGGGTCCACTACCACTCACAGGATGGGTATGGGGTCCACTACCACTCACAGGATGGGTATGGGGTCCACTACCACTCACAGGATGGGTATGGGGTCCACTACCACTCACAGGATGGGTATGGGGTCCACTACCACTCACAGGATGGGTATGGGGTCCACTACCACTCACAGGATGGGTATGGGGTCCACTACCACTCACAGGATGGGTATGGGGTCCACTACCACTCACAGGATGGGTATGGGGTCCACTACCACTCACAGGATGGGTATGGGGTCCACTACCACTCACAGGATGGGTATGGGGTCCACTACCACTCACAGGATGGGTATGGGGTCCACTACCACTCACAGGATGGGTATGGGGTCCACTACCACTCACAGGATGGGTATGGGGTCCACTACCACTCACAGGATGGGTATGGGGTCCACTACCACTCACAGGATGGGTATGGGGTCCACTACCACTCACAGGATGGGTATGGGGTCCACTACCACTCACAGGATGGGTATGGGGTCCACTACCACTCACAGGATGGGTATGGGGTCCACTACCACTCACAGGATGGGTATGGGATCCACTACCACTCATTGGATGGGTATGAGATCCACTATCATTCACAGGATGGGTATGGGGTCCACTACCACTCACGTAAAGGGTATAGGATCCACTACTACTCACAGGATGGGTATGGGGCCCACTACCACTCACAGGATGGGTATGGGGGTCCACTACCACTCACAGGATGGGTATGGGGTCCACTACCACTCATAGGATGGGTATGGGGCCCCCTACCACTCACAGGATGGGTATGGGGTCCACTACCACTCACAGGATGGGTATGGGATCCACTACCACTCACAGGATGGGTATGAGATCCACTACCACTCACAGGATGGGTACGGGGTCCACTACCACTCATAGGATGGGTATGGTGCCCCCTACCACTCACAGGATGGGTATGGGGTCCACTGGAGTGAATGATATGGAAGAAAATGCAAGATTGAACCAGTGAAGAGCAGAGGTGCCATAGGCACAATCAGAGAACACTGTATAAACATCAGAGGTCTGCGGTTGTTCAACGTCCTTCCAGCGACTATAAGAAATATTGCCGGAACAACCGTGGACATCTTCAAGAGAAAACTGGACTGTTTCCTAAGAGAAGTCCCGGATCAGCCGGGCTGTGGTGGGTATGTGGCTCTGCGGGCCGCTCCAAGCAACAGCCTAGTGGACCAAGCTCTCACAAGTCGAGCCTGGCCTCGGGCCGGGCTTGGGGAGTAGAAGAACTCCCAGAACCCCATCAACCAGGTATATGTGGGCCTGCGGGCCGCTCCAAGCAACAGCCTAGTGGACCAAGCTCTCACAAGTCGAGCCTGGCCTCGGGCCGGGCTTGGGGAGTAGAAGAACTCCCAGAACCCCATCAACCAGGTATCAACCAGGAACTACCACTCACAGGATGGGTATGGGGTCCACTACCACTCACAGGATGGGTATGGGGTCCACTACCACTCACAGGATGGGTATGGGGTCCACTACCACTCACAGGATGGGTATGGGATCCACTACCACTCACAGGATGGGTATGGGGCCCACTACCACTCACAGGATGGGTATGGGGTCCACTACCACTCATAGGATGGGTATGGGGTCCACTACCACTCACAGGATGGGTATGGGGGTCCACTACCACTCACAGGATGGGTATGGGGGTCCACTACCACTCACAGGATGGGTATGGGGTCCACTACCACTCACAAGAGGGACCAGTGATATTAATTCTTGGTGGTCATCCATGGTAATTACCGAGTATCTGAACCACTTCTTCATCCATGGCCGCTTAGTTAACATATACTTAAAAGTTTATAAGCACCAAGTCAGTGCGATTGTGTATAACAATATTATCTATGGATTGTGACGTTTCACAGCTTGTAAACTGTTTAATAATTGTAAACAAAGCCGTCATGATTACAGATGTGTAAATGTGTAACTAACCTTGGTACAGCAAGACATTAAGGTAAGGTAACAGTAGCGTTAAGGAAAGTTAACAGTAGCATTAAGGAAAGTTAACAGTGCCGTGAAAGTCATCTGAGTTCAGTTGTGATCTGCTGGAGCCTGTAAGCTCCGCAGGACCCGCTGAAGCCATCTTCGGAGGCCTGGTCATCGTACTTTAGCGCGCCTGTAGCCGCTAGTACACCACAATGGGGCCCCTTTGGGACCTTCCGGATCCCATAGCGTGCTGAGAGGACCCACCAGCACTCCGGCCAGGACCCCAGAGGGCGAGGAGGAGGAGGACTGTGGTGGTCGTGATCCCTGGGAGAGATAGCTGGCCCCTCACAATGCTTGGGTGCTAATAGACACCTCCTGTGCGCTCCGGAGCTTCTACCAATGTGTGAATGCAAGGGTCAGCCTTCCTAGATACTATCACTGTGGTCCGCTTTTTTTATGGCTCACACTCCAGTATTATACGACACTACTCATAAACCCTTGTCGCTACCACCCCAGCGTTCCCTCTCCTCACAACCATGGCCCTGCTTCACTCCGCTATAATCTATGGCGTCACGTTCCTCATAGTTACCTCTGAAGAACAAACACTGACCATCAGACTTCAACAGCCACCAGAGTGTGGAACACGAGTCATATGCTTGGAGACGCCTCACCCCCACAGCTGGGGCCCATGAGCTTGGGTCTACTCCAGGACACTCAAGCTACACATTACAAAATATAATATATTCTAGAAAAACCTTAGAGAGAGATATAGACAGACAGCATAACATATAAGAACATAAGAACATAAGAACAAAGGTAACTGCAGAAGGCCTATTGGCCCATACGAGGCAGCTCCTATTTATATCCACCCAATCCCACTCATATACATGTCCAACCCATGCTTGAAACAATCGAGGGACCCCACCTCCACAATGTTACGCGGCAATTGGTTCCACAAATCAACAACCCTGTTACTGAACCAGTATTTACCCAAGTCTTTCCTAAATCTAAACTTATCCAATTTATACCCATTGTTTCGCGTTTTGTCCTGTGTTGATACTTTCAATACCCTATTAATATCCCCTTTGTTATGTCCATTCATCCACTTGTAAACCTCTATCATGTCACCCCTAACTCTTCGCCTTTCCAGTGAATGCAAATTAAGCTTTGTTAATCTTTCTTCATATGAAAGATTTCTAATTTGGGGAATTAACTTAGTCATCCTACGCTGGACACGTTCAAGTGAATTTATATCCATTCTATAATATGGCGACCAAAACTGAACTGCATAATCTAAATGGGGCCTAACCAGAGCAAGATATAGCTTGAGAACCACACCAGGTGTCTTGTTACTTACGCTGCGATTAATAAATCCGAGTGTCCGATTTGCCTTATTACGAACATTTATGCATTGATCCTTTTGTTTTAAATTCTTACTAATTATAACTCCCAGATCCCTTTCGCAATCCGACTTCGCAATCTCAACACCATCTAGCTCGTATCTTGTAACTCTATCATCATTACCTAGCCTCAGAACTTTACATTTGTCAGCATTAAACTGCATCTGCCAGTCCTTTGACCATTTCAAAACCCTATCTAGATCAACTTGAAGTGATAGTGAGTCCTCCTCCGAATTAATTTCCCTACCGATTTTCGTATCATCGGCAAATTTGCAAATGTTGCTACTCAAACCTGAATCTAAATCATTTATATTAGGGGTACCACCTCTGGTGCAATTGCAGGGACCCACATCCTCGAAGAAGAAAACAAAGAGCATTCAGAGAAGATCTTGTGGATTCTCACTGAATACTTTATTCTTTTCTTCTCCTACCACCCCTATTATTTTTTGTATGTTTTGTTTTATTTTATTGCAATGCTACAGTTTACAGAGAACACACCCACACACACAAATATATAACAATTAAACAATCAGCGTTCGAAGACCTCGTCCAGCTCCTCGGAGGTTGGGTGCGTACCCAGGATACAGCACGCATTTCCCCTCTGCACTGCGACACTGAGGCGCTGGAATAGGAAACTGGCTGCTCGTGGGTCTCTAGTTTTCCCAATGAGTTCCTCACCAACCTCCTTTAAAAACTTGAGTGCACATTTACCCCAGGCGCCCAGAGTCTCTGAGCCTATCGGCACGAACCTGTAACAACGTTCTAGGTTTCTGTACTTGTGGATTTTCTGGGTCTCCCTGAAGGTGGCTGCCCCACCTCCCTCCGCTGAGCTGTAACGTAAATAGGTATCAGCCAATGTAGATGCACAGGTGTAATCCCATACGACCTGTTTACCTTCCCTCCATGGCTGCAGGGTGACTCCATCTGGGCGTTTTTGGCTGTTGTCAGGTCTGCACAGCTGGGGTTCCCTTTGTGCTGGACACCCAGCTGTAGCCAAACTTCTCTTGATGATGTCATTGACTGCCTCGTGTCTGGCAATCTTTCCCTGTGTCTTACGACAGATGAGACCATGGCTGCCGTATTGGTCTGCCCGTGCCTGGCCGCAAATACACCGGTGCTCGGTGGAGATAGGGGCGGCAAGGCGCAGAGCAACACCAATACTTAGGGCCCGATGATCCAGGCGGGTGCCCAAGGCGGAATTAGGGACTGCCAACAGGAAGTCCCCAGCATGGGGGGCTTGCACAGCTAGGAGACGCGCTCTGTCCTTCTGAGAAGCTACGTCCAGCAATGCTTTGGCGATGTTCTCCACTATAGGGCTATCCCATTTGGCCTGTTTACCGTCGTTTGGACAAGTTGGTCGGGTGTGTGAATTGGCGAGTGTGTCCCACCGACCAGCTCCTTCCACAAATTTGGGATCACGAATCCCAATGGAGTTCCTTAGGTATTCTGGTAGTATTTCATTCACTAATTCACTTGTAGCACTGGTCGAGGATAAGAATGCCGGCAATGCTAACTGTGTCGCCTTGCGAATACCTATACCCCAAGTCTAACTGGGAGCGTTGCTTGGTCCACTGGTCATCTTGCAGGGAGAGGTTTAACATATATTATAAACAACAGAGGTCCCAAGACAGAGCCTTGAGGCACTCCACTTACAACATTTTTCCACTTACAACATATGTGAAGAAAATTTTGGTTTTTCATTATTTCTTGATTTGCTTTCTGTTCTAGTTGCCTTTCTTCAATCTGATAGGAATGCTTCAATCTGTTCGATTTCTTCCATCTCCCTGTTTAAATTATTCCATCTTTGTATGGAAAGTTGTGTCTGCTTGAGCATTTCCGTTATTTTTTCCTTCTTTTGTAGTGTCGTCTGCGTTCTCTTTCTACGTTAG